>CAUYON010062023.1:0-27918 GCA_963573935.1 Arctocebus calabarensis
CCAAGGTCACCTGGAGCAAGAGGCAGATCCAAGCAGACCCCGAGGCCCCTCTGAATTCCATGTCTCTGCATGTTGGGGTGAAGTCTGGAGCAGCAAAGTACGGCCACTCAGTTGCCTGGGGACATCCTCACCCACTCTCTGGGGACCTACACAGAATGGAGACAGGAGCGGGAACTGGGGTTTCCCATCCAAGAAATGTGGAGGAAAGTCTCCACCCGTCCATCTGAAAGGACTCCAAAAGGACGGGATTTCATGGCCACCTGAGTCTGCTCACACCGCTATGACAGCCTGGGGGCAGGCAGGTGCTCTCCCCCCGCTTGCAGACAGCCACCTTCCTGCGGGGACGCACTCCGCTGGGAGAGACCTCGGTGCATCTCTCCCTGTACTAGAGTTCTACTGGCTTAGGACCCACCCTACAGACCCCGTTTAGCCCTTATCACTCCTCAGTAGGCCCATCTCCAAATCCATCCACATCCGAGTTGGGACTCTGGCACACGAGTTTGGGGGACACAAGCTACCCCATGACAGTGGCTAGTTTGGGAACATTTCACTGTGCTGGGAGGGGCTCCCTGGCTGAAATCACTTGGGAGCTGGATGTTGAATAAATCCGTCAGCATGCATTTATTTGGCACTTACTATATTCCTGCCATTGCGTTTATTGAAGGAAAGGGTCTCCATTTTCTTGAGGTTTCTGGCTCACTGGGGACAGAGTGGTGCTTCCCTCACCAAATCGTTGGAAAAGATGCAAAACACAGAGAAGGGACAGACTCTCGGGGCTGCAAGTGTGGGGCCTGCTAGGAAGCCACAGGGTTGCAGACCCCAGGCTGCTCCAGGGAGGGTGCTCTGAGAGCCTCTGTCCTGTGCGGCCACTCTGACCCTGCGTGGGTGAGCTGTGTCCAGGCTTCCTCTGCCTTCTGCAGACCGCTGGGCTGTCCACTTGATTTGTTCCTCCCTGCTGTTTCTCCAGCGTCAACACTCTGGAGCCCCCCACCCCCAGCATCCTTGCCTATCTCCCCAGGGTCACTGAGGAAAAGGACGTCTCTTCTCCTCTTCCAGCCACGTCAGCTGCAAGTCGACTTCCTCTGCAGGGGCCAAGGGGACCCAGCTCTGCTGCACCTGCTACTGGGCGGGGCTCCAACCCGGCACTCACTGTGGACTGGCCCTGCCCGGGTAGGTGGGAGCCGGTGTCAGCGCAGTGGACGTGCCTCTCCATGCTCCTCCCTGGAGGCCCATGTGCCACACAACCACTGCTCCTCAGCAGCCCAGGGCCCCAAGACCTCAGCTTGCAGCAAAGCGGAAGGACTCCCACTCTGGGCTATGCCTCCGGGTGGAATCTGTCACCTTGGCCTCATGTGCAGGACCAGGGCGAGACATGCTCAGAGCTCTGTGCCGAGGAAACAAGAGCTTAAGTATTTAGGGTCTGATCTGTCCCTTAGTCCTCACCACCCCATGAGTGCTGCTTCCCTGCTGGTCATTGCCCCTGGGACTGAGTCCCACCAGCCCATCAGCCAGAAGGGCTGCCCATCCGCCTTCCTGGCCTGCCTGTCCACAGGGGTCTTCTTCCTGCACCTCCAGTTCCCTCCCTCTCTGGCGTCACGACCCGGCTTCAGTCTACACTGTGGTCTGATCCGGGGCTTTCTGGGCAACGGTCCTCACTGGTCCCTGCCCTCTGGAATGGGAAGGCTGGGTGGCGGCTGAAGGCATGGGGGGCCCAGCTGGAAGGAGGGGTGACAAGGACTGGGCCCCAAACACAGCGGAGGCTCCCAGCAGGCACAACGCACATCACTTACCGACCACTCAAGGGACAAAGGTGCGAGTCCCTGCTGCTGACCAGAAGTCACCCATGCGGGGGGGGGGGAGAGGGAGGAGACACCTGGAGCACAGGGGCGTGTGGCTTCAGGATTCTTTTGAGTCTGGACAGGAGCCAGCGTCGAAGGCTGGCAGCATTTGCTGTGGGTCCAGTGGGTGAGAAAGGCCACAGGTGGGCAAGTGGCCTGGGTGTCACCGCTGGTTCCTGTCCAGGCTCAGAATCCTAAAGCCACACCTCTCTCTACTCCAGGTGATGACTTCCGGTCAGTGGCGGGGACTCGCACCTTTGTCCCTCAAGGGGTCAGTAAGTGATGTGCGTTGTGCCTGCCGGGAGCCTGCTCTGTGTTTGGGGCCCAGTCCTTGTCACCCACCCTTCCAGCTGGGCCCCCCATGCCTTCAGTTGGTGGCGGGAGAACCGTGAAGGCTCCAGGTCCCATCTGAGCTCTGACTCTGCTCTGCCCCACGCAGTGTTAATTCCTGTTTTTGTTTGTCCTTCTGGCTTTATAGCGTCCTACTGGTCCCCTCAACTAAAACATGGCAACGCTCACAACTGACCAGCTGCAGTCTCCTGGCACCGGAGGAGATGCGGTTCCTTTGCAGGGCCAGAGCTCATCCTCTCAGCAGGACCACTGAGACCCTTCCTGCCCTGGGGGCAGCCCTCCAAACTCGGGGGGTGGGGGGAGCTCGGGGCGTTGAGTTCCAACCTGTTCCAGCCAGTCCACTCACTTATTGATACTTTGATTTAAAAAAAAAAAAAAAAAAAAGCAGTGTGATTACTTGTTTAGTAGCGAAGGCAACGATTGCTATCACACCTGACTTGGGACCAGTGGCCACACACTAGTCTCCAAATGATGGGAAAGTGCTCAGAGGCTGCTGCCGCTACCAAAGAGGTAAGTATTCAGTAAAGGCCCTGAGAGTGTTTCCGGAGGCGGAAACTGCAGGGACCTAGAAACGCAGTCCCAGTGCTTCCCTGACAAAGAGAAGACAAGTGACAGGAAGTCTGACAGCGGCCACCAGGTGTGAGCGCGGGAGTGAGAGGGCGGTGTGCTGTGTGCACACTGAGCACGCTCACACACCCTGCCTGCTGCACGTGTCTCTTGCTCCCTCGGCTGGTCTGCAGGGAGGCCCACCCTCAGCTGCCCACCGGAGACGAGGAGCACGTGGGCAGCGCCCAGCGTCCTGTCCAGCAGGCAGCTCGCAGGTGGCACAGCTAACCAGCCCCACAGCTGGGGGGTCTGTGCAGATGTGATTGCACGCGAATGTCGGGGGACCCAGGAACAAGGAAAGAATGAAGCGGATAACAGGGAGGGCGGAGGAGCGCCGTAAACACGCACACCCCTCCGCAGAGCAGCCTGTGGCTGGAGGCAGCGTCTGCGGCAGGCAGCTCCACTCCATCCAGCTGCAAACGGCTTCCAGATGTGCCGTCTGCCCGGCTCGGGAATCCCTGCCCTGCGCAGATGCCTCTCCAGGAGGGGGTCTGTCTACAAGGAAAGTGGGCTGGATTTTACTAATCACTCATTCCCAGCCTTCTTGAAGGGGACTCGCATTAATAGACGCTTCTCATCTGTGTCTTTGATCAGGAGGAATGTGATCACTCAGTCCTGGGAGCGGAGGAGGAAGGGAAGCAGGGCTGAATCCTGGCCAACGAGTCCGCACTCACACCCGTTCCTGCCGTGCCACAGTGCGAAAACGCGTGGCCCGCACAGCTCCTTGGCACCTGCGTGGTTGAGTGGCCTGTGGGCAGAGCTGAGAGGCTGAGAGATCCCACCGCTCACTGGCCCTGGAGGCAGGATGGACCCCGCAGTCCCAGTGTCCTGGGATGGCAGGGACGGGGTGGTGGTCAGTGGCTGAGGCCTCCCAGAGGCCACCAGGCCTCACATCTTCCCTTCCAGTCCAGAATCTCATTTAACTGAGAGGCAGAAATGCCTTCCTGTGTGCTAACATTCACTTAGAAAAGTGGCATGGGCGGTGCCTGCGGCTCAAAGGAGTAGGGCGCCAGCCCCATATGCTGGAGTGGTGGGTTCAAACCCAGCCCCGGCCAAAAACTGCAAAAAAAAAAAAAAAAAGGCAAATGCGGGCTTTCTTTTCCTGTCTTCCTTTTCCAGGGCAGGCCTTTGCTGATTTCCACATGCTGTTCAGAGAGGTGCAGGGGAGGGACGGCTGTCAGACCCTCAGTTGGGAGAAAGAAGATGATGGTGCCAATCGACTCCAGGGCAAACTGAGGCGCTCCGGCCAATGTGGTGGCCCTCGAACTTCTCTATGGGCTGCACTTGCCCTTCCACCCCGCCCGCCCCAGCCCACCCTCCGCCCTTCAGCAATGGGCAAAAGGACGAGGTTAGAGGCAAAGCCCTCCAGCTCTCCCCACACGCCCAGAAGGCGTGGAGCTGAGTAAGCCTTCCTCAGCCCCCAGACCCCTCCTAAAGGCCTTTGCCTCTCTGTCCTCCACCTCTGCCCTCAGCACCAGCCTCTCCTGCCCACCCCATCGGGAAGAGTCGCCCATCTTTCTCCGAAAAGGAGAACAGCGCTTAAGTGGTTCCTGGGTCAATCCTCCCTTCACTGCAAAGGGCACTCATAGTGCCGCCCACCTGGCTCTGAAGCACAGACTCCAGGCCTCTGCTGTGCATGGCTGCCCCCCAGGGGACTCTAGTGCTGGCCTGTCTCCACACCAGTCCACACACCCAGGGCGTGCCACCAGCTTCTCCCGAATGTACCCTACAGGCTGTGCCCAGTTGCCTGGCCCTCAGCAGGCACAGGAGGGGTGCTGCCCAGAGACCTGCATTCTTTCCTGTTGTCACTTGTCCTGTTGTCACACTGGGTGTATTGTTGCTTAAGGACAGAGTCTGGGCCCAGAGCCCAGTAACTGCAATAAATATTTGCTGGATGATCTCACTCAACAGCCTTGATCTCAGGGAGGTTGACAGGAAGTGAGGGACAGGAAAGCTGAGGTCAGCACTTCAAGACCACAGCTGTAGGCCCCGCCAGACTGCCCAGCACACATCTCCGTGTCATCGCTGCCGTCTTTAGTAGCAGAAAATAAAATCATCTTTCAGAATGCACTGAGCCGTGTGTCACTGAGTCACCTCATTGTACTGGACTGAACAGTGTCCTCCAAGTTCATCTCCACACAGACCCTTCTAAGTGACTGCCTTTAGAAATAGGGCCCCTGCCAAGGAAACCATGGCATGAAGAGGTCACAGTGAACTTGGCTGGGCCCTAAGCCAGTGACAGCATCCTTTTAAGAAGAGAGAATTGTGGACACTGGCAGGCCAGGAGAAGCCACAGACTCAATCCAGAAATAGCCTGATGCAGAGGGAGGTGGCGTGTCATGCATCTGCAAACTCAGGGTTGCTGTCACCTCCCAAAGCTGGAAAAGGTGAGAGAGGATTGTATTCTAGATCCTTCTGGGGAGCAGGGCCTGTCAACACCTGGGCCATCTGTGGGAGAGCTCCGACCCCCCCCCCCAAGCCACTCCTCGTGTGACCCTTTGCTCAGCTGTCTTAGGGTATAGCACACCAATTATCACAGGTGCCAAGCCTCACTTCTAAGCTATTTTTTGAAGGTCATGACTATTTCTTCTTCATGCGACAAACTTATCTCAAGCTCGTACAGCTAGTGCTGTGTGGAAAGTGACCTAAAATATTTATGTTCACTCAGTGTCTGGGACAAAGCAGGTGGCAATAGAGTCACAAGATGAAGAGCTGAGGAGTCCAGGTCCTCCTCGGGACAGAGAGGGGCCTGGATATGTCCAGGCATATCAGCCGGAGCCAGGGACTGATTGAAAGTCACAACAGGAGCTAAAGCTGGCCCTCATCATGATGAGGGGAGGTGACAGAGCGGAGCTAAAGGCAGACCCCTGGCAGGAAGCAGCACCCGTAGCAGCGTGAGTACAGCACCTCTAGGTGGGGGTCCCCAGAATCCCAGCACCTGCTCTCGTGTGAGCGAAGGGCTGCTGCTGGCTGGCCCCAGGAACGCTGCCACCATCCCACTGCCTGGAGCCTTCAGACCTGCAGCTGTCACTTCTCATTCCCCCTGAAAAAGTTACAGATAAAAGAGAAACAAACAAACAAGGTGAAATAAACTAGAAAAAAATTACTCAATAAAAAGGCAAAGATAAAGCTGTAAAAATAAGTAGCTACAGTGAAAGCAAAAATGCTCTGCTGGATAAAACCATCCCGGAAGGCCAGGCAGGGTCTCCGGGCCAGATGAGAAACAAATAAAGCAATAAAGCATGTCTTCGGTGTCAGTCTGAGGTCCACCACGGGAGCTGGGTTTAAGGGAGAGTCATGGGTGAAGGTCTCGGAAGGGGACGTCCACGTGGCACGCCTTCCCAGCAGACAACATCCGGAAAGCCTTGACCCTGACCTGGGGGAGGATGGGCATGGACCACCCACTACAGCAGCGGCCCCCACAGAGCTCTGGGTAACTGCGAATCTTAAAGAAAGCAGAGGTGCCCGGGAGCCCTCGCACCCCAGAACATTATCTCCTGGGGCAGTGGGAAGATGGTGGGGGGTCTGTGAACATTCCCCAGGGGCTGTCGAACCTACCAGGTCTATTTGAATCATTCCTCTTCCTCTTAACTGACCTCAAACTTGAACTCAAGCAAGTTTCTTTCTAGGCTTCAGTTTCTTTACCTATCAAGTTTGATAAATACTGATATCAGTATCTAAAGGCTTCTGTGAAGATTAATAAAATTTATAACACACACAGAGTGAGTGATAGCTAGCACCACGCATGACAGCACTCACGTGCCCACAGAAGACGCTTCAGTGGACTGGGCGTTATCAGAGGACAGAAAGGTGAAGGCTTCCCAGACAAAAGAATCACAGAACCTGAACCTCAACACTCACCCAGTGTGGAGTAAATGATTAAACCCTTTTGAGCCTCAGCTTCCACATCAGTAAAAATACTTAAAAGGATACTTCTCTGAAAGATAGGAGTTCAGGTGCCTGCAGAAGCCGACTCGCCACCGAAACACAGCTCTTCTTTCTCCAAAGCAGAAAAAGGCGTCACATTGCTCATAGAAGGTGCTGCTTGCCATGGGCAGAAATCAGCTTTTAAACATGTTAAACTTGCCTCCTTTATTGAAAATCCAAATATAACCTGCAATCTCAGCCCTCTGGAAGGCTGAAGTGGGTGGTTTGATTGCGCTCAGGAGTTTGAGACCAGCCTGATCAAGCTTGAGACCCCATCTCTACTACAAATAAAAGGGCCAGCTGGGCCTGGTGGTGGGTGCCTGGTTCCAGCTGCTTAGGAGGCTGGGGCGAGAGGATCACTCGAGTCCAGGATTTGAGATCGCTCTGCGCTACAATGATGCCACTCAACACAGAGTGAGATTCTGTCTCAAAAAATAATAAATGAATAAATAAAATAAAGTAAATCCAAGTATAAGAAGTAGCATCTTTCAAATATTAGACTCTGCACTAATATTTTCTTTTATCTCTTGAGTAATCAAACAGATATTTTAAGTTCCAGCAAAGTTGTGTCTATGTGTATGAAGGTATGTGTATGTATTTCCGTTTCATCTGTGTGTGCACACACACAATATTTTCCAGTTTAAGCCCCAATAGTATTTTTTTTTTTTTTGTAGAGACAGAGTCTCACTTTATCACCCTCCAACTCTCAGGCTTAGGCGATTCCCTTGCCTCTAACTCCCGAGTAGATGGGACTACAGGCACCCACCACAATACCTGGCTATTTTTGCTGTTGTTGCAATTTGGCCGGGGCCAGGTTTGAACCTGCCACCCTCGATATATGGGGCCAGTGCCCTACTTACTGAGCCACAGGCACCACCACCCCCAATAGTATTTTTAAAGGAGATTCTTTAAAATGAGAACAGACATCTAGGCCCTTAAGACATGTAATGAGAAGGAGCTGGAGACCAAGGTGTTAAGCTGGACCGTGGCAGTCCCTGCTCAGGTTTGCCACCCAGGACTCTGCTGGAAGATGCACTCCTGGCCTCACGTGGGAGCCAGGAAGGCTGTGCACCTCTCAGAGCCCCTGGGCACTTTCATGTGCAGAGGGCGACTCAGAGAAGGGGCTGGGGTCTCGGCCCTTGTCAGGGGTTCTCCCTACTCAGCAGACCTCAGCAATCTCAAGCCAGTCTCCCACAGTCCTCCTAGCCTCTCCCACAGCCAAGGTCTCCAAGGCAGTTATTTCTCTGGCTCCATCTTGTCCTGTGGGAAACACCCCCCCACCACCACCTTTGGTAGACTTTTCAAATTCCTATCTTGCAAACTCACCTCCGTCTCACACAACTGCAATACACAAAGCCATGGCCCTGTTTCCTCCCCAAGCCCCTTCCCACCCTGGGAACCTTGAGGTCTACAGCCCCCATCCGGGCCACTCCCCCAGGGAAGGCGCCTCAAAGCTGTTGTCACGGCTGGGACAGAGCACTGGGAGCCCGAGCAGCACCTCCACATTTGTTTGAATTTTAAAATGTATATCGTTATCCCCTTAAGTAAGAAATGCTGCTATAGTGAAAGTATTTTTCAAAAAACCACAGAAATTATTTTACAAACTTCATGATGGCTGTGATTCCCCCCATCGCACCTCATGATTATTACACATATCACCTTCTCCAAAGCCCCCCAGCCCCGCACGTCTCCATGCTGTTTCTAACAGCGAGTGATGCTAGTTCCTGTTTCCTAAATGCTTTTCTTTAACTTTTTTTCTCCTTTTTGCTTTTCGTAGAAAAATTTCTGTTGTTTCTGTTTATAGAAATATTTGGCTGATGTTGGGGACTTCCGTATTTCTTAATTAGTAAAAGAAAGAAATGGACTCTGCTCAGCTATGAATGGGTTCTCAGAGCAGGCCCAGTGTGAGTGCAGAGCATGCCGGAGGGACTTGGTGATGTGTGTGCCAGAGGGACTTGATGACGTGTGTGCCAGAGGGCCCAGCACAAAGCCACCTTGAGAGGCCATCCAGCACAATGAACTCCCACTCAAGTGAAATAAACAATTGCCCATTCGTGGGGGAATTGTCCCACGGTCTTTGTCCAAGTCATCAGAGTGACATTCTCCAAGTGGGATGGCTTCTAGGTGGCCCTTGGCGGCCGGGAACCACACACGGAGTCACTTTGTCTGTTCCTAGACTGAGACACAGATAATGTTGCATAACTAACTGCTCTCTTCCAAACGAGAGGACACTTGCACAGGTTTTGAATGGACTTCTCAGTGGCTCCCCAGCCCCGGGCAGGGCCTATCTCACCACCACCCAGGAGTGCGTCTATCTGTGACCTTGTTCATTTGTGTGTTCCAAGGAGGAAACAGCAAGTCCCCCGAGCGCTCTTCAGCCATGAAGGACCTGCAAGCGTGAACAGCCACCGCCCTCCCTCCTGCCTTTCTGCCATGCTGCCTTCCTGTGCACATCCTGCAGCTACTTCTCCCTCCTGGAAGGTTCCAGCCCTGGGAGCCCACGTCCCTCCTCCATCCTGGGCTGACATCTTCCCCACCCTGCACAAAGAAGGTCTCAGTGCCGGCCTGTGGCCCTTCATCTTCTGATGGCGAGAGGCTGTGGCCACCACCATCTGCTTTTCCTGATAGGCCCCCCAAACTCATTCAGATAATATACATGAAAGTCAGAGGCATAATTAATTTAATGATTGGATTTATACAGCGACTTTCTTCTTTAGAGTTCAATGCTCAGGGAAAGAAAAAGGATTTTGGAAGTGCAGCGGCTAGCATCACAGACTGGAACAGTGGGGCCTGCAGGGGAGACAGGAGGGGAGAAGGGGCTGCAGGGGGGAGGCACCTGCAGGGCAGAAGAAGTCCCTAAATCCAGACATGTACGTCCCTCTCTGCGGAAATAATTCCCAAGCCAACGTCCCTAACCTCGCTTGTTTGCAAGGCTGGTGTCATCTGTGTTTGTGCTTTGCTCAGGGTGTTCCTCCCGGCTTCTGCAGGTCCCCAGTGCTGGCACAACACCAGAGAAAAACCCAGCATTAAATGGCAACTACTGAAACAGCACATTCCCAAACATGGCTGGGGACCTGTCCGTCCCCTCCGTCCACTCACAAAGGGCATCTCTCCTTTCCTCCACCTCCCGTCAGCATCCTCAGGGCTCTGCCTCCGCCCCAGCCTCCTGCCCTGTGCTGTGATGGCTCCTGGCTGCTCGTGGGCTTGGCCAAAGGCGGCCTGGACAGGGTCCTTTTTGACCCTCTCACTGCTGGAGCTGGAGGCTCCTTGCTAGGATGAGCATTGGATTTTCAGCCCTGGAACATGGCACTTTGTATTGAATAGGACTCAGTGAATGCTTGCTGAGTAAGTGACTTTGACACCCTTCTGCTTCCTATTTGGCCCCAGAAAATCTACTTTATTTTTGTTTCCATTTTCTGTGTCTTGAAGGCAAGGTAGCAATTGCCTTTCTTCCAGGACTGTGAAATAGGTAAGAGATACATCACCCAAACATGTCTTCAAATACTTCTACTGTGAGAGAGCAACTGGATAAGGAGATATGACAAATACCGAATAAAGATACTTGAAACACATTTTAAAATCTTCTCGATGATTAGGTGAAGTTTAAAAGTGCTCAGTCACTGATTTCAGGGTATTTGTGTATTCATTATCTGTTCCCTTGAGTGGAAAAAACCTGTTTTAATTCTGGTACTAAGTAGATTCACATTCCTGATCAGAGTCATTCTAATAAAATCAGCCTAGATGCAGCAATTTCCGCTACCAACATCATCATCATTACCTCTTGTAAAGGAACGCTATGAAGCTCACACACACACAAAATTCTTTTAAAAAAAAAATCAAGAAATAAGTGCAGTCATTTCAGATGTGAACTCTAGGTTGGTAAAGAAAGAAGTAAGCTTGATAGACATTACAGACATTAAGCAATGATGCTGGAGATGGGTTTTGGAAAGAGTTCACAGTGCAGAGAAGTTGATTTCTAATTAGATGTGAATTATACTGTTTTCTATATTATGTTTAATTAAAGAATGAGCAAATAGTTGTGACAACTGGCAAGATGGTTATTTTGTAGCATCTCGGGCTCAGCTACAGCTACAAAGGGGCATGAATCAGCAGTTGTCTTTAAAAAGAGCACTTAGGATAAAATGATTAGTTTCATCAATTTAGACCTATTTTCTAAAACAAATAGAACTAGTAGAATAGCATTCTCTGTTCAGATGGGAAGACCTTTTTATAACTGAAAAGGAGGACTATTTAGACCCCACCACTTCTTCTTAAGGGGGCAAATCACTTCATTTCCCATGACTAACATATATCACACTTACATAGCACCAAAGAAGTTTCTTGTCTCTTGCCAGACAAATGAAATTTGCCTAATTTTAGTGCCTTGCTATATAAAAGCCTTAAATGTTATACATTCTATTAAGAATATTGTTTTTAATATCCTTGTACTTTATTAAATAGAAAATTGCATCTATAAAATCATAGTCAATGATTTATGATAACTGAAAAAATATTGGTTTATACAAATAAATAAAAATGTTCCTTTAATGGAAAGGAAGAAAAGTAGGCTAACAAACCTTTTCACACTTGATAGAGCAATTATGTACACAAATTAGACATCGATATCTCACACATGTTGTTTTTGCATATTTGGGTATATATAAGTAAGTGTTTCTTCTGAAAACAAATTTCTGGACCATCAGAATAAGTATAAATAATTAAAAAATCACTAAGCTATATATAAATTGCACAATTTAACAAACACATATACTGTATACAAAAAGTTACACAGATAAGCCGTGTATGCAGAGCTCAGAAGAAAAAAAGATTACTTTGGCTAATATTATGAGAAGCAAATGATACAGATACAACATAAGGACATAACATTTTCCACTTTAAAAAATGAGTAGAGAAAAAATCTCCCTTAATTTGAAATAAAATTACATGATGAAATATGTCATTTAAAAAATTTTGCACTAGCCTGACAAGGACAAAGTCACTGAATGTCATGTCATATTATTCAGTGTACTTACAGCCAAACAGAGTTTCCAGGGCCATGCAAATATGTACATCCATACAGTAACTTCATTTCAAAGGTTGTCTGCAAAAACACAGAGTGTGGCGGCACCTGTGGCTCTGTGAGTATGGCGCCCGCCCCACATACCAAGAGTGGCAGATTCAAAACCAGCCCCGGCCAAACTGCAACAAACAAATAGCTGGGCATTGTGGTGGGTGCCTGTAGTTCCAGCTGCTCGGGAGGCTGAGGCAAGAGAATTGTCTAAGCCCAAGAGCTGGAGGTTGCTGTGAGCTGTGATGCCACAGCACTCTACTGAGGGTAACAAACTGAGACTCTATCTCTTTAAAAAAAAAAAAGAGTTTAAACTATTTTAACCTAAAACCAAACACCCTTCTAGAATTAAGACACTATGTATAATCATGTTTTCTATTTAAATACTACTGTGAGTCTAAAATGAATTATGCATTTTAGGGTTATTATTTATAATAAAGTTTGTTTTATTGTGCCATTAATAAATTTTAAAATGGAGATGGATAATCTAATTTATTGGCTTGTTATATTAGCAAGCTATTCATTTCAAGTAACCTGAAATTCTTAGAGGCTATTACATTACACTCTTTTAATCAACAGGACTGGAATTCTTATCAGTCCATTTTGCATTATGATGGAAGACATTGATTAAGTTGTGCTTAATGGATTATCAGATATTATCTTCTGTGCAATTTGTAAAGAATTAGGTCAATAATTTTCCAATCTTAAGGGCCAGAAAATTTAGTTTCTTTAATAGGGCATGATTTATTACTTGCACAATGATTAGTTTGATATAGTGTATGGCAATTAAATTTAGGAAGGTTGTATGGTCACCTGGGAGAGAGCAGACACATGCAGAATGAATATAACCCAAGAAAAATATTTCCCAGTCAGTATTTTTACTGTTATAAGATAAATGCATTTCTAGAAAGACAATAATCAGCTAACTTTAGAAAAAAATAGTACTGCTAAAAACTATCACATATGTGTTTATATTATGTATATGCTTATATATTTAAACTGTAAGAATTTACAAACAACTTGTGCAGGCCGTGTGATGGGGTGGTAAATATAAAGAAGACACAGGTTTCTTATTGGGCAGATAGTGGAATTGATTAATCTGACATACCTAAAAATAAAAAGAATATTTAAAGTCCTCATTAAAGAAAAGAGAATTATCGAACCATGCCAAGTGTTTTTCTTTTCAAAAGAGTATATATTAAAATACATTTTAATTATCTAAAGAAATTTAGAATTATAAAAACAGGAACTATAATGTATCTTTTAGGTCTGCGGAGATTTCAATCTGCTTTAATAATCAATTATTGCTTTTTTTCTCAAATGCGTTCTTTTCTCCTTAATCCTACCTCATTTCTTCTAAAATTACCTGGGCATTATTGCTTTTAAAAGAATAAGAATTTCTTTACATATTTCACCAGTTCTATCCCATAGTTCTTTTTAACCAAATAATTCATTATATTTACTCTCAGCTGACTCATTTAAATTATAATCATGACCATTCATATTGGAGTATCAGTGAATACAAGAAAATATAATATTGGCCATATTCAATATAACCAATCTCATAAATATTAGTAACATAAGCAGCACACACTGAAAACATCTGGGTTCATCTGACGAGTTGGACTCTTGGTGCCCAAATGGTAGATGACGAGTCTGACATAGACCATTCATTTGGACAGTATAATCTTTTACTTTCATCTGCATGTTTCTGACAAGGTTAATTATAAATATAGCAAAGGGAGGCGTAAGTAGAGTATAAGGTTTTGTATATATAAATATAATTTTTAATCGGAGTTATTTTTCTAATTAAGATTCCTTTCCACGATGGCAGGACACAAAGTGGAAAGTGCCGGTGAATTCCTCGGACACCTAGACAAAGGCTCTCGGTGTCGGTGTCTTGTAAAGGCCTGGTCCCTGCAGCAGGCAGCGCGCTCGGCTGTCACCAAGGGGAGGAGTACCCTGAGAAGTCTCAGCAGAATAGATGCTGAATTTCATGGAAAACTAGAAAGTAACAGATTATAAAAAGACCAATTTCCTAATGGTGATTACTTTTTTGATATTTACATTTTCCGAAAATAAAAACTGGTTTTATTGAAGCTCATGTATAAATTCTTAAGATGTTTGGGGGGCATTTCCTGTTTGAATTAGAGCATTTTTTGTAAACAAAAATGGAAAAGGAAAGCTTCCCCTTGGAATGTGTGATTACTCCAAACAATTGATTTCATTCTAAACATCTGAAACAGTATAAGCAGCGACAGCTGCATTTGGGTAAATACATCAAATATACAGAAATATATAAAACTTAATCATGTCATTTATAGTGTGGCTGTTAAGCTGCAAATTGCATCGGAAACATGGTTAAAAAAAAAAAGATAAGGGCATCGCCCAACAATCTACCCACACGGCTCTTTTACACTAAACTGGAGTTGATCCAGCCTGAGCCTGGAAGACTCAGGCCTGGTCTTACCCTGTGGCCTCAACACAATGCTGGGTTCCCGCCCCCGTCAGGTAGAACTGGGGAGGCCAGGAGTGGCGGGAGGCTCCTATCCCCGGGGTGGGAGCCAGAACTGGTTTCCACGGTACACAGCAAGAGGTGACACTGTGATGGGTAGGGGGCCGTCCACCTGAAAGTTAGGAAGGTCTGGGCTCTTGTGAGGCTGGCGAGGTCGCCTTATCCAAGGTAGAAGTTACTTTCCTTGCCCACATATCTTCTGACTCCAATGTCCAGACTCACCAGTATAGCAGAAGCTCTGCACACCCCGAATGGCAGGATTGGGTGCCCAGCACAGCCACCACCCCCTCTGTCACACCGTGCAATGTTTGGGAATTCTCATATTCTTCTAGTCTTCTACACACGCAACTTCCCAGCCCGCTGGCTCCACTTCCTGCAGCCGGTCCAACCAATTTTTAGGATCCTTGAGAGAAAAACAGGCCCAGGGCTGTGGAAAGCCAGGGGGCTGACCCCTCATTTCTTGCCTTAGATTCTGTTTATCTGCCCAGAAGTTAGGGGAGCCACCTGCCAACCCGAGCTGCCTGGAAACCATTGATGCACCAAGCAGTTGGACATTTTGGGGGTTTTGGACAACTGGGAAGAGCTGTCTCTTTTTAGTTGGAAATGTATTTATAGCTCATTTGTAAAACAGCAGCTGAAGACCATAACCCCTGAAGTTAAATACTTTTTATAGATTTGTATACAAAGCCTGGGCCATATTATAGGTCTCCTAAGGTTGAATACATGTGACTGTATTATATTTTAGCTAACTATAAATTCAAAAATTATTTCCTCACACAAGGATGCAATGAATACTTTACCTGACCAGATTTTCCAGATTTTTATTTGCTGTACTGATACCTAACATTTGCTGGGGTCCGAGGATAGGCACGGTACTGTTTTAAATACTCTGCAGGTAGTAAATCCTTGGACCCCACAGGCAGTCCAAATACGTGCCTATCGTATCAGATGAGGAGAAAAGTTAGGGGGCTAGCCCAGTGTCCTGCAAACTGGCAGGGCCGGGCTAGGCCAGTGTCCTGCAAACAGGCAGCACTGGGGGCCTCAGGACAGGCCCCCCTGTTCAGGCTGCTCCTCAGCACTGGGGCCGCCAGGTGAGATGCAGTGAGCAGAGTGCCAGTCCCCACCTCAAGAGGCACGCCTGCACAGGGAGCCCATGTGTATCAGGCGGGCAATGCCAACCAATGCTCCCCGAACCCTACTTGGCATTTTCCAGGCCACACTTGATTCATGTATCTCAGCACGTTCTAGGGCCATTAGTAGGTCTCATGGTGAAAACTATTGAATTATTCTGTTTCCCCAAATTTCTGCTTCCTAAACACGCCTTAAGTGAGAGGACCAGCAGGTCAGCAGGTGCAGGGTTCTGAGAGTCGCTCTGGGTGCCCAGGCCTGTGAGAGGCCCTTCCTTCCTGCTTCCCCCTGAGCCGGCGCTTTGAAGGCTCTCCGTGGTTCTCCTGGCACCAGCAGCTCCAATCTGCCTGCTTGCACCCCCAGCAGAGAACACCGCCATGGAGCTGGGGCTGACAGTGGGGGACTACAACAGAAAATTCCCCAACAAGAGCTGCAAACACAAACAGCGCCCATCATGCAGAAACCGTCTTGGTGCGCGGGTCATTGGTGATTTCATTTGTAAGTAATGTTTTGATTGTCACAGATTATATGTTGTTCTCCTGCCCTGACATTTGTTGTACAGCAGGATTGATTTTTGTGCTCCAGTATGAAAAGGTCACATTGATCAATGCAGTGTAATTGGCACTAAATTAGGATCATATCAGGTTATTTTACTATTTAATGATAAAATATTAAAGAAAAGCATTGGTAGATTGCAGGCACTAACATGCACCTTACACCCACTGTAATGACGCTTCATTTTGTAAGAAAAATGGACACAAAAAACCACTGAAGTGCCCAAAACAACTGTGATGTATTGGAAGAGTGGCCTGGAATTATATATTTGTGTTTGAGGTAGACAGCAAGCCCCAGACGCAAAACACTGAGCCCAGCAGTCGGCCCTGCCGGCCACACAGAGCCTTCCACCCAGGCTCAGTGATGGCTGCACTCATTATGTGCTGATTAGAAATGTTAAACCTTTGTGTTTTGCATATAGTAATTATGTTTAGAGACATTTGTGCCCTGCACCCACTTACCAGACCAACCCTAGTTTTCGAAAATCTGCAACTTGCTTATGGTTTCCTGGGTTCAACTGCATTTCTGTTTCTGGAGAGCATTGCAAAGCCCTCGCCTGGTTTTCTGAGTTTGCAACTAAAGTAATTAGAAGCATCACAAGGAGTGTTAAATACTGGCTGTTGTTTTCTCCATTGTAAATAGACGTGTTCCCCCATTATTCTGAAATGTGGTTAGCAAGAGAAAGCTGCATACAATTATGCATTTACAGGCAGCTAATGTTGCAGGAAATGTGTTTGGTGCTTCGCTGCCATGGAGTATATTATCACGCTGCAACAGGAACGCAGACGGCTACTAAAAGACGTTAACCTTTTTAGCAGCGGGAAATACGGTGCCACAAATATTGATGAAATAATAGGGGGTCTAGTTTAGCAGAGAAGGGGGATCCATGCACAGTAGCAGGACAAGGAGGAGCCCTTGAGGACCCCCCCAGAGCCCAGGAGAGCCATCGAGGACCCCCCAGAGCACAGCAGAGCCAGCTCCTCAGGTATCCCTGGCTTTGGTCTGAAGGTCACTGACATTTTCCAAGGAGCCTTTTAAACAGCAGTTTGAATGTCCATTTTTGGCTTCAAGGACCAAAAAAAAAAAAAAAAAAAAAGGATATCGTACTATTTCACGGTAACATTTGATGTTCAAACAGCTTCAGCCCCTTTTCTCCAAAAGTGAAAGTGATAGCAATTATTTGGGAATCAGAAAAATGCTTTTTGTAGGCGTGCTTATTGTGTATTAAATTGTGCCCTCCCAAAAGAAACATTCCCATTTCAACCCCTGGGACCTTTGACTGTGACTTACTGGGACATACGTGGATCTAAGAGATATCAGATATTAGGGGTTCAGCTCCAGACCACCACAATAAAGCAAATATCACAATAAAGTGAATTGCACAAAATGTCTGGTTTCCCAGTTTATATAAAAGTCATGTTTACACAGTCTATAAAATGTGCAATGGTATTGTGTCTAAAAAAAGATCAATGTGCATAATTTTTTATCATTATTATTATTTTTTGAGACAGTCTCAAGCTATTGCTCTGGGTGTCATAGCTATGGTGTCATAGCTCACAGTAACCTCCAACTCTTGGGCTCAAGCGATCCTCCTGCCTCAGTTCTTTTTTTCTATTTTCAGTAGAGATAGGGTCTGGCTCTTGGTCAGGCTGGACTTGAACTCCTAAGCTCAAGCAATCCACCTGCCTCGGTCTCCCAGAGTGCTAGGATTACAGGTGTGAGCCACCGTGCATACTTTAATTTAAAAATGTTTTATTGTTAAAAAATGTTAGCAATTACTACTAAGAAGTGGGGTCCAAAGATAGGACTGAATTGCTGAAGATGCTGTGAATGTTATTGAAATCACAGCAGAGGACTAGAATGTTCCATAAACTTAGTGGATGGTGCATTGTTTGGGTTTGAGAGGGTTTGGTGTAATGCTATGGAACAGCATCTGGTGCATGGGATGTCTTTCCTGAAAGGACAGGCCATAATCTTCAAGGACAAGCAAGCCATAATCTTGCTCTGAGGGAAGGTTTTGCCTCACTGCTGCTGGTGATGACTGACCAGGGCGGTGGCTGCTGAAGGTGGGTGGCTGTGGAGTTTCATAAGTTTCTTCAGCAGGAGTAAATCCCATCTCAAGAAACCAGTCTTTGCTCACACATGAGAAGCACCTCCTAATTGCTCAAGTTTTACCCTGAGACAGCAGCAATTCGGTCTCATCTTCAGACCCTCCCCTTCTATTTTTTTTCTCTATACATATACATGTGTTTATTTGGTTTCTACTTTTTGCCTTCACAAAATTAAAAAGGCTTAAATTTTAATAACAATAACAATGTTTAAGATAAGAACTAGAAACAAAAACCTCATAAAGAACGAACGAAGATAAATACGTTCGGAAAAGAAATCAGACAATGGCTGCAACAAAATATTGAGCAATAATAATAATGCAAAAAAAGTAACATTCACATTGTCAGATAAGAGTATGTCTACCACAGAATGTATCCTCATTTATAAGTGAAATATGTCTATAATTTCCCTTTATGATAACATGTTTTTCCAATTTTAATATCAGGTGTATCCAGATGAAGTAGAATGATTTTGAAGTATTTCTACTTTTTCTATTGTCTATAAAATTTGGCATGATCTGTTTTTTTGAAATTATCTTTTATTTTTATTTATAAATATTAGTTGTCTACTTTTTGAGACTTTGGGGAAAAAATAAGAAGCAGACCCCATTTCTAGTTTTCCTGCTGTTTCCACTGCACCTGCAGAGACTTCCTACACCTACGAGTTGAACCTCTCAATCATTCATGAGGGTTGGAACGAACATCTCCCAGACTTCTATTAATACACTGCCATTTTGCCCGCCCCCTGTGAATGGCATCTAGAATGGGGAATCCTTCCCAGAAGGTTTTCAATTTACTTTGCCCAGATCCATCACAGGAATCATCATCTATGACAGCTATAGCTTTATGAAGTGTATTCTTAAATAAAAAGACTTGAAAGTTTAAATCAGTCATTGATCTATGGGCTGCAGAATGGATGTTGTGTTAGAGGCACGGAAACACATTAGTCTTCTTGTCCAACTCCATCAGAGCTCTGGGGTGACCAAGGTCATTGTCAAGGAGCAGTAATATTTTGAGAGGAATCTTCTTCTCTGAGCAGTAGGTCTCAACAGTGGGCTTAAAATATTCAGCAAATCATGCTATAAACAGATGTGCTGTCATCCAAACTTTTTTGTTCCATTTACAGAAGAAAGTAGATTTAGCATAATTCTTAAGGGCCTTAGGGTCTTTGACGTGGTAAATGAACATTGGTTTCAACTTAAAGTCACCAGCTGCATTAGCCCATAGTAAGAGTCAGGTTGGCCTTTGAAGTTGGTCAGTGAAACAGGCAGAACCCACGTGACATGTATTAACTTTGCCATATTTTATGGGTGCAATTCATGGCACCTCAAAACAATTACTAGAAACATTACAGATCATTAATAAATCACAGATCTCCAGAAGAGATATAATAGTAATCAAAACATTTGAGATATTGTGAGAATTTCCAAGATGGGACACAAAGACAAAGTGAGCACATGCCGTTAAAAAGCCCAGCTCACTTCAGGGCTGCCAGAAACCTTCAATTTTTAAAACCCAGTATCTATGACGCACAATAAAGCCAGGTGCATTGAAACAAAGTCCTCTGTTCAAGGTTTGGGGATATGATATCTGTAAGACATGTTTCCCTGGAAGCTTCCAGGAAAGGGTCCTCCCCCAGTGCCTTTGGAGGAAATGGGGCTCTGTGGCCCCTTGATTTTGAACTTTTCCCCTCCAGAACTATGACTGACAAAATTTCCATAGATTTAAGCCACCTAATTCACGGCACTTTGCTATGATGGCCCCAGGAAACTGATACAATCACATACATAATGTATTTAAAGGGGATCAGAGCTGTTACATGTTCCCAAATTCCAGTAATTTGGAAGCCAACCCATTTGTTCCACCAGCATTGCTGCTGGCTGCTGTTTACAATGATGGGTGGGGGTAAAATGGGACACTCCCTTGAAAGGTGCTTGTCCGAGGACACAGGAATTCCCAGTGGGGACTTGAAGACGTCTCCACGCGATTTGTTCATTCATGGCTCCGTGCATGTTTACTGAGTGCTTACTCCGTGTCAGGCATTACGTTCTCGCTGGGACTGGACCGGTGAATAGCAAGTGGTGCCTTTCACACTTGTACAGAGACAAAGAAGGAGAAGTTGCACGCAGTGTGAAGTTGAGGGGTGTCGCATGTCCTGGTGGGGCTGAGGAAGGCCGTCAGCAGGGATGGGGCTGGCGTGAGTTGACGAGACTCTGTCAGAGGGGCCAGGAAAGTGTCCCCCACACGGCAGCATGCGCTCAGGGGAGCATGGGGCTGGGTTTGGGCAAAGAGAAGAAGGCGCCTGTTGGGGGGGACAAGAAGAGCGGCCGCTGCACCCTCCAGCTGGAAGGAGCGAGGGAGGTGGGGTCGGGACTGTGTGGGGACGGTCACAGGAAGATCTCAAGGGCCGTGGGAGCCTGAAAAGGAGCCGCCGGGGCTCACACAGGTGCAGGCGTGATTCTCTGCGGCTTCTCCATCCTGTGTACTTCCCACCGAGGCACCCTGGTTTCAGGCAGCAAGCCGACGGTGGGAGGAAGGCTAGCCGGGCTGGGCAGCAAGGGAGGCGTGGTCAGAAGCCCATAAGCACGTCACTGCAAAGGCACACTTTGGGTGAGGTTAGCATTAATTAGGTGGACTTCGGCCCTGCCCCACGTGCACCCGCAGAGCCGAGGACTCCAGACCGAGCGCTGGCCCCAGCCGCTGCTCAGCCACCCCTGTCGCCCTGCATCTGCCCTGGGCTCAGCCTGGGCTCTGCCTTACAGACCTCGGCCATGCCTTCCGCGACCCAGTGGCACCCCGGTCCCTCTCCCGCCTCCCTCTGCTCCATAGGAGTGCGGCTCTGATGCGCACCTCCGGGTCTCTGAGCTGTCGTTGCCTTTCTCCTGTCGCCCGTGGCTGCAGCAATTGCCACTTACCGTTGTCACGCGGAGCGGAAGCTCCGTGAAGCGCGGGCGTGGCCGGTCCGCACAGGCTGCACGTCTGCGACCTTGCTCCTGGGCTCCGTCACGCGCAGCACGTGGATTCCCTGCGTATCAGGTTTGCTTTCCGCGTGAGCGGACCCTCCTCAAGACATGTCCCCTCTGCGGAGTCCAGGCGTGTCTTCAGAGGACCCCCTCAGGGCAGAGAGACGAGCTGGTGGGGACCACGTCCTGCAGTGCCCCAGGCCGCAGCGCCGTCCTTGGGGGTCCCAGGGACGGCCAGCTCCACCTGCGCCCGGCCCTCAGGCCTGGTGCTCCCCTCTGCAGGTTACGGCTGCAGGGCTCCCGGCCCAGCTCTCAGCAATGGGCCGTGTCCTCCTGAGCGGACCCGCTCCAGGCGCTTTATCCGCAGCCCTTTCTGTGGACCCCTTGCTTCTGGGGGATGCCCATAGGGAGGAGCCCCAGCCCGCTGGCCCAGAGCAGCTGTGCACACCTGGGTGCCGGGGAACTGCGGCCAAGGCCCCTGTGAGGGGCTGGACGGTTCCGCGGAGGAGGGGCTGCTTCTCTCTGCTGCAGGGGCCCAGCCCGGGCTCCATGGCCGCGGCACCTGCAGGGAGGCACGGACGGCTTCTGGCAGAAGGGCCCTGACCCTGAACCTGAAATCCCCCAGAGCTCACATTGCGTAACCGAGTGTCCATGATGCAAGGGACGACCCCCAACAGCCTGAGACCAGAGCGAACCCTGGGAAGGGCGTCCTGCCTTCCGGTGACCGTGCCGGACAGCCCGGGACTGGGGGCGCTGCTCGCAGCTGGCTGGAATCTTGCGTCTCTGACTCGGGCTTGGGCCAGCTCAGTGTCTCTACCGTGTCCCGAGGTGGGGAGAGCCCTGCAGGCTCTGGTCCCTGTGTGGCAAGTCGTGGAACGTCCTGGGAGGCTCCAGTGCAGATACCAGCCGGCTGCTGTGAACTACCTGTGCAATCTTGGCTCAATTTCTTAACCAGTGTCAAGCTTGGTTTCATTTGCAAAAACAGAAATCATCAGGGGAGCTGAACGGGTGGCGGGCATGGTGTCCGGTGCGGGGTCGTCTCCGCAGACACCCATCTCCGCGTCTCCTGCCGCGGCCGCTGTCATCTGACCAGCTCTCTCCTTTCACTGCTATGGCCAGAAGTCAGACCTGGCCCCGAGTGACCCGCAGCACGGCTGCCCCTGGCTCTCACAGGCGGTGTCCCCACTCTGGAGGTCCAGACAGGCCTCCCCTGTCAATGTATTTTTGGTGTATTTTTGGAGCATGGCCCGACTCCCGCAGGTCTTCCTGCGCCCCAGCCAGCCAGCTTCCGGCAGGAGAGGACAGAGGGCCCTCTGGTTCCTGCGCTTGCAGGCCCTCCTGGCCCTCAGAGCTCTCCACGTGCCCACTGCCGTCTTGGTCGCACTCACAGCCCCCGTCATCAGCACTTTTAAAACAATGAAACATCCAGCTTTTAGGGGTTTCTTCTGCAACTGTGTGAGTTGAATAACCTTTGGGTTATGGCTGCTGATAACCTCTGAGGTTTGTCTGGTGATTTTCCATTTATCACCGGTGCTTTCCAAACCCTCGGAGGTGCTGGCAGCGGGAAGGCACAGTGAGCCTGGGCACGGTTTCATTGCTTTTCCCAGATCAATGCCGTTCTCGGCAATCAGCAGGCTCACGTTTGGGAGGCATTTTTCCTCTCCTCCTTCCTTAGCTTGAAGTCCTCACAGCAGGGCAGCCGGTCGGCCCAGCAGGCTTCCTGCCTCGGGAGCTGGCCTCTGGTTCTGCCCACGTCCAGGGGCCTAGTAAGTCAGCCTGGAGACACCTGCAAGGCAAACACTTCTATCCTCAGAGCCTGCTGTAAGGGGGAGATTTTGACACATGTTACAGTGGAAAATAGATTTCCTCCCAAACTTCTGGTGTTTAGGGTATCAAAACTCTTTCTTTGTGCTTTTTTCAAAACAACCTCAAAGTTGAGGCAGAATAGATTATAGAGAATTGGCAAATGTACTTACTGGCTGCTGTTGCAAGAGAGAAAGTACAAGGTAAATGCACACTGTAATTATGATTATGTGAGACAGAATTCTGAAATCTCTTACTGTTGATGCAGAAGGTGTTATGCACAAAATAGAAAATATAACAGGAAATTTTCCAAATAAAAATTCTGTTTACCTAATTTATGGCCCGTACAATGTTTAGATTTTTGACTGTAATTCACATATGCACACAAAGTATTTTCAAAAACTGTACACTTTCACTCCTGCAGAATGTGATATTACAAAGTCTGGAGTCAGCTGCTGACTATCTGATATAGAAGATAAAATCTTTGTGAAAATATTTGCCTTCTTTAAATTGGATTATTATGTTTTTACAAAACAATATAGTTGTATCAAGAATTTGCCCGAGGGCGGCGCCTGGGGCTCAAAGGTGTAGGGAGCTGGCCCCATATGTCAGAGGTGGCAGGTTCAAACCCAGCTCCGGACCAAAAAAAAGAATTTGCCCCACAGAATATTTTCATGCCCTGGTTTATTATTTTATGTTTTTGTTTGTTTTTATGAAATCATAACTGTGCACATGGATGTATTTATGGAGTTCAGGATACTGCTTTGATATACAATGTGAAATGCTTACATTGAACTAAGTAACACATTCATCATGATTATACTCTTTGTTAATCCATTCATAGGTGATTGGTACTTGGGCTGTTTCCATGTCTTAGTAATTATGAATTGAGCTGCAGTAAACATTCTGGTGCAAATGTCTTTGTTGTAAAGTAATTTTTGATCATCTGGGTATATACCTAGTAGAGGAATTACAGGATCGAAGGGTATGTCTACTTTTAGTTTCTTGAGTTTTCTCCAAACTTCTTTCCAAAATGGTTGTATTAGTTTGCATTCCCACCAGCTCTGTAGAAGTGTTCCCTTCTCTCTGCATCCAAGCCAACATCTGTAGTTTGGGGATTTTGTGATGTGGTCTAATCTCAAAGTAGTTTTGATTTGCATTTCTCTGATGATGAAGGATGATGAGCATTTTTTCATGAGTTTGTAGGCCATGCACCTATCTTCTTCAGATAAGTTTCTGTTCAAGTCTTTTACCCACATAGAAATGGGGTTATTTGTTCTTTCCTAGTTTGATTTCTCTGTGGATTCTGGTTATCAGACCTTTGTTGGAAGCATAACCTGAAAAAATGTTCTCCCATTCTGAAGGTTGTCTGTTTGCTTTACTTACTGTGCTCTTGACTGTTCAAAAGCTTTTTAGTTTGATCACATACCAGCAATGTATTTTTGGTGTTGTTTCAATTGCTGGGCAGGTCCTCCTCATAAACTACCCTCCCAGGCCAATTTCTTCAAGTGTTTTCCCTGCACTCTCTTCTAGTATTTTTATAGTTTCATGTCTTAAGTTTAAATCTTTTTTCCAGTGAGAATAAATTTTTGTTAATGGACTAAGGTAGGGGTCCAGTTTCACTCTTCTGCAAGTCTCCAGTCAGTTCACCCAGCACTATTTGTTAAATAGGGAGTCTTTCCCCCACTGAATATTTTTGATAGGCTTGTCGAAGATCAAATGATGATAAGTAGTTGGGTTTATCTCTTAGTTATCTATTCTGTTCCATAAATCTACCTGTCTGTTTTTGTGCCAGTGCCATGCTGTTTGGATCACTACAGATTTATAGTATAGCCTGAAGTCTGATAATGTGATACCACCTGATTTGTTTTTATTTCTAAGTGATGTATTTGCTATTCAAGGTTCTTTCTGATTCCATATAAAATGAAGTACTATTTTTTCAATCTCTTTAAAATATGTCATATTTAAAGAGATTGAAAAAATAGTACTTCATTTAATAGGGAATTCTTTTAATTCCCTATTAGTAATTCTTTTAATAGGGATTGCATTAAATCTGTAGATTGCTTTGGGTAGTATGGACATTTTAACAATGTTGATTCTTCTCAGCCATGAGCATGGTATGTTTTTCCATTTGTTAACATCTTCAGCTATTTCTTTTCTCAGAGTTTCATAGTTCTCTTTATAGAGATCTTTCACATCCTTTGTTAGGTAAATACTCAGATATTTTATCTTCTTAGGCACTACTTTAAAAGGAATAGAGTTCTTAACTATTTTTTTCAGCTTGACTATTATTGGTATATATAAAAGCTACTGATTTGCAAGTATTGATTTTGTATCCTGAGATGCTATTATATTCCTTGATCACGTCTAAGAGTTTTGAAGTTGAGTCCCTGGGATTTTCCAGGTAGAGGATCATAGCATCACCAAAGAGTGAGAGTTTGATCCCTTCTGACCCTATTTGGATACCCTTGATCACCTCGTCTTGCCTGATAGTGATGGCTAAGACTTCCATTACTATGTTGAATAGCAGTGGAGACAGTGGGCATCCTTGACTAGTACTTGAGCTGAGTGGAAATGTTTTCAATTTTACACCATTCAGTATGATTTTGGCTGTGGGTTTGCTGTATATGGCCTCTATCAGTTTAAGAAATGTACCTTCTATGCCTATTTTCTTAAGTGTTTTGATCATGAAAGGATGCTAGATATTAGCAAAAGCTTTTTCTGCATCAATTGAGAGAATCATATGGTCTTTGTTTTTTATTTTATTGATGTGATGTATTATATTTATAGAATTGTGTGTGTTGAACCAAACATGTAACCCTGGAATAAAACCAGCTTGATCAGTGTATATAATTTTTTTGATGTGGTGTTGAATTCTTTTTGCTAAGATCTTATTGAATATTTTTGCATAGATATTCATTAATGATATTGGTCTACAGATTCCTTTCTTTGTTGGGTCCTTTCCTGGTTTGGGGATCAGGGTGATATTTGCTTCATGGAATGTGCTGGGAAATATTCCTTCTTTTTCTATGCTTTGGGAAAGGTTGTATATTTTAGCTACTAGTTCCTCTTGAAAGGTTTGATAGAATTTGGATGTGAAGCCACTGCTCCCAGACTTTTCTTTTTAGGGAGATTTCGTATTGTTGATGCTATTTCAGTGGTTGATACAGGTCTATTCAAGATTTCTAAATCTTTCTGGTTGAGTCTAGGAAGGTGGTGTGCTTTCAAGTACTGGTCCATTTCCTTCAGATTTTCATATTTCTGGGAATAGAGATTTTTGTAGTAATCATTGAGGATTTTTTTGAATTTCTGAGGTGTCTGTTATTTCTCCTTTATCATTTCTGATAGATGATATTAGAGATTTTACTTTTCTGGTTCTGGTTAGGTTGGCCAAAGGTTTATCAACATTATTAATGTTTTAAAAAACCCAACTTTTTGTTTTGTTGATCTTCTGAATGATTCCTTTGTTTTCAATTTCATTTTATTCTGCCCTAATTTTGGTTATTTCTCTTATTCTGCTGGGTTTGGGGTTGAAATGTTCTTCTTTTTCCAATTGCTTGAGTTTTTGGCTTCCTTTCTTTTTGTTTTCATAATGAAGGCTTCCAATGCTACAAATTTCCCTCTTAGACCTTTTGCAGTATCCTATAGGTTTTGATAATTTGTGTCTTCATTATCATTTGTTCCAAAAATTTGATGATTTTCTTCTTAATTTCATCTTTGACCCACCTATCATTCAGCCTAAGATTATTTAGTTTCCATGACTTTGTTTATGAAGATTCCTGTGACTGTTGAGTTTAACTTTTATCCCATGGTGGTCCAAGAAAATACAATGAATAATTTCTATTCTTTTAAATTTGCTGAAGTTAGACTTGTGTCCTAGGATATGATCAATTTTGGAGGATGACACATGGTCTGTTGAGAAGAATATATATTCAGTTTTATTAGGATGAAATGTTCTGTAGAGGTCAATAAGGTCCATTTGTTCTAGAGTCAGGTTTAAGTCTAATATTTCTTTGTTTAGTTTCTTCTTGGAGGATCTATCCAAAACTTTCAAAGGGATGTTAAAATCTCCAATTATTATAGTGCAGGAAGATATCAACTTGTTCATATCCATTAGGGTTTGCTTTATAAATTGAGAAGCGTTCTGGCAGGGTGTATAAATGTTAATTATAGAAATCTCTTCATGTTAGGTATTTCCCTTGACAAATATGTGGTAACCTTCCTTATCTTTCTTTATTTTTGTTGGTTTAAAGCCAGTTGTATCTGCAACTAGAATTTCAACCCCTGCTTTGGATTGCATTTACCTTTATTATAGATGTCCATGTCTTCACCCTGAGACTATTTTTATCCTTTAAGGTAAGCATATTTCAACCCCTTCCTGGATTGCATTTACCTGTATTATAGATGCCCATGTTTTCACCCTGAGTCTATTTTTATCCTTTAAGGTAAGCATATATCTGGTCCGAGTTTATGTATCCAGTCAGCCATCCTATGCCTGTTTACAGGACAATTTAAACCATGCACGTTAATTGAGAGAAATGACAAGCCTGGTTGTGTTTTGAGGGTCATGTTTTTCTGATGTCAAGTGAACAATTTTAATTCTTTCACCACTGTGAAAGTTGGGTTTTGTTCAAAAATTTCTGAGTGATGTCAAGCATTGCACTAGTCATTGTGGAGAACGGGTCTGAGAATATCCTGGAGAGCTGGTTTAGTTATGGCAAAATTTCTTCAAGATGTGTCATTAAAGTATTTGATTTCTCCATCACAAATGAAACTCAGTTTAGCTGGATATAGGATTCCAGGTTAAATGTTGTTTTGTTTTAGGAGATTGAAGTTCATTGACCATCCTCTTCTGGCTTGCAACGTTTCAGCTGAGAGATGTGCAGTCATTCTGATATTTCTCCCTTTGTACATGATGCTTTTCTTACATCTGGCTGCTTGCAGAATTTTCTCCTTCATCTTAACTTTGGCAAAGTTAATCACAATGTGTCTAGGAGATGCTTTATTTGGATTGAGTCTTGCTGGGGTTCTGAAACTGTCTACTATCTGAAGTTCT
>CAUYON010062024.1:0-39959 GCA_963573935.1 Arctocebus calabarensis
AAACATATTTCACTTATAAATGAGGATACAATATCCTAAACAACATATTAACAAGTTGAATTAAAAATTAATGTTTAAGTAATGTACTTTGGTCAAAATTGAATCCAATTTATGTGAGAATCAGTCACTATTTCTTTCCTCTTTTTTGTTTTCTTTCTGTTTTTTTTTTTGGTTTTTTTAAAGTAAACCTTGTATTCTAAGATAGTTTTAGATTTACAAAAAAGTTGGAGCAAGTGTTTCCAGGATTTCCCCAATTGATGTTTCATGTTAGTATGGCCCATTGGCCGTGATTAATAAATTAGTATTGAGACATGATTATTAATGAAAGTTGACACTTTCTTCAAATTTCCTTAGGTTTCACCCATGTTTCTTTTCTGTTCCAAGAGCCCATCCACATGACATTTAGTCATCACATCCTCGTGGCTGTGCCAGTGTCTCAGAGTTCCTTGTTTTTAATGACCTTGACGGTTTTGAGGAACACTGGTCAGGTGTTTCATAGATTGTGCCTCACCTAGGATTTGTCTGATTTTTTTCGCATGATTAGACTGGGGTGATGGGTTTTTCGGAGGATGACCACAGAGGTAATAAGGTGCCATTTTTAATCACATCTTATCACAGGTGCAAATAATCAACTTGACTTACCGTGTTGATGTCAGCTAGGGTCCTCCAGCTGAGGCAGAGTGTGTGAGGCTCCTCCAGCCTCCTCCTTTCCACTGTGTCCTCTTTGAAACGAAGGCACCATTGGCAGCACACACCTCAGGGCAAGGAGTCACGTTCACCCCTCACTGAGGACAAAGTAGCCATGTCAATTATTTGGGAGTTTTTTTGCACAGGTAATTTGTCTCTTCTTTCCCACATATGTAAGCATCTATTTATAGTATTGGTATGGACTCATAGATATTCATTTTGTATTTCATGTTATAATAAAATACTACAGTTCTTATTCATTTATAATAAACTCCTTCAGCACTTATTTGCTCATAATAAAATACTACAGTACTTATTCAGTTATAATTAACTCCTTCAGTACTTATTTGCTTATAATAAAATACTACAGTACTTATTCAGTTATAATAAACCCCTTCAGTACTTATTTGCTTATAATAAAATACTATAGTATGTATTCAGTTATAATAAAATACTGTAGTACTTATTCAATTATAATAAACTCCTTCAGTACTTATTTGCTTATAATAAAATGCTACAGTACTTATTCAGTTATAATAAACTTCTTCAGTACTTATTTGCTTATAATAAAATACTACAGTACTTATTCAGTTATAATAACCCCCTTCAGTACTTATTTGCTTATAATAAAATACTACAGTATATATTCAGTTATAATAAAATACTATAGTACTAAATCAGTTATAATAAACTCCTTTAGTACTTATTTGCTTATAATAAAATACTATAGTATGTATTCAGTTATAATAAAATACTACAGTACTTATTCAGTTATAATAAACTCCTTCAGTCCTTATTTGCTTATAATAAAGTACTACAGTACTTATTCAGTTATAATAAACTCCTTCAGTCCTTATTTGCTTATAATAAAATACTGCAGTACTTATTTAGTTATAATAAACTCCTTCAGTACTTATTTGCTTATAGTAAAATACTACAGTACTTATTCAGTTATAATAAACTCCTTCAGTACTTATTTGCTTATAGCAAAATACTGCAGTACTTATTCAGTTCTAATAAACCCCTTCAGTACTTATTTGCTTATGGTAAAATACTACAGGACTTATTCAGTTATAATAAAATACTACAGTATTTATTTGGTAATAATAAACTGTTTCAGTACTTATTTGGTTACATAAAATACTATAACACTTAATTCAGTTATGATAAAATACTAAGGCACTTATTCAGTTATAATAAAATCCTACAGCACTTTTCCAGTTGCTTTGGCCCATTGGGAGCTCTTTTTAGGTCGGCTTCTGTGCCCCTTTGACAAGCTCCCTCCTTTCATTTCCTGAGCACTTCCTTTCTGGAACTATAACACGCTCCTGTCTGATCCTAAATATTCCCTAGTCCAGTCCTAGAATCAGCTAGACTCTTCTCGGAAGAATGCTCATTCTTTTTATTGAGGAGTGGCATGAGACAGGTTAGTACCAACCTCTGAGTACTGGGTACTCCTTAGACCTTTTAAAAACTCTACTAAAGTTCCTCTTTGTCTCACACAAATTTCTTTTATTAGTCATTTCCAAGGTAACTTCTAGGTCCTTTTCCCGTGGCCTGTCATTAAACGGAAGTTGCCTCACAATCTAATATTTTCCAAAACCGCCGTATAAACTAAACATAACCCTGATCTACAACTAATGAAGCCATGAGCGCCCTGCCCATAAGGAAGGGCATTAACCATCACACCTCACTCAATCCCTCCAAAGCTGTGTTGCACGGCCCTTCAAAAAAGACCACAGCTCTCCCTACCGAAAAGGTGAAGAGGTAGCTGTCTGGATGTTAGGATCACCCATGCTAAACAGCCCCTTTAGAAAGAGGAAAGAATCTCAGTTGGAAGCCTTAAAAATTAGGCCAATGCCTGACCCCCAAGGTCTGTGTAAGGCTTTAATATGTTGTGGCCCAGGGCAGCACCTAGGCTGGGTCCATCTGCTGTCCTGCTTGTTGGACTTTCTACCTACCCTGCCTGTGTCTTTTTCCTTCATAAATCCTTTGCTTTCGGACTTCTCCACCACTGGTCATGCTCAGATGGTTAGAATGCAGAAGCTGGTACCACAATATTGTAATATTAGGGTTGTAAGAGTCCTTATGTGTTTTCTGGGCCAATCTCCCAGTTGGTATCTGAGTCTCTTTTATAAAGTTCCCATCTAGCGGTTTCCTAGTGTGGTTTGAATTCCTTCTATGTCAGGGAGGTCATTACCTACCCAGGAAATCTTTTACAACTTTGATAACAACTGCAACCACTGGAAAATTTTCTCTCATTTTCCCCCAATTATGTTTCTAGGTAGTTTTCTCTTATTAATATTCCTTCTGTATCTTCCCATAAAGTCACTCAAACGTTAGCAACCCTTCATATATTCAAAAGTGGTTTTCTTTTTTAAAAAAAAGATCTAATTCTATATCATGAACATTTTTCCAGGCTTTTAAATATTCTTTGAAAACATAATCTTTAAAGGCTACATAATGTTCCATTGTAGTTATGCACTATAATTTATTTAACCATCCTCTTATTGTTGATATTGAGATGGTTTCCAATTTTTGGTTATTATACATAATATGCAGTGAGCAGTGCATAAATCTTTATCTGTATTTCAATTATTTCCTTAGGGTAGATTATTAGAAGTGGTATTACTGGGTGAAAGGGTAACTGTTAGATTGTATTTTGATAGAGAGTAGAGGTTTACTATTCTACAAAGAGATCTGGATATCACTATGTGATATGAATCTAGAATGCAAAGAAGAAATTTCTGAGTAGTTTGTAGAAGCCAAGGCTCTTTAGTTGTAACTGATGTGCGGTCTAAGGTAGGTCATTCTATCTTGAAGAAGTAACTGTGATGACCATAATTGTGTGTTGTCCTGTGTTGACCTAAAAATGAGTAGGTGATGTACAGAGCAAATATATGAAGGCATATTGTGGATGGTTTGCATAAATCTTCAGGTAAGGCCCTGGGCAAGACAGAAGGGGCGCACACACAAGGAGAAATGCCAGAAGCAAGGCTGCAGGAAGGCATCCATATTTTTGAGACCAAAGTCAACCTGTGCACAGTGATACAGGAAGCAGCTGTTCAATGGGCCCCCTGGAAATATTGAGAAGGTCAGAGATTTTGCACAATCAGGTGGAAGGATGACTGATGAGTTGAAATTAGGATAAAGAAACAGAGTCAAGCTGGAACAAAACCTGAACAGGAGGAAAGTTTTTTTATTAAACTTACACTGTGAACTTACTCTTCTTTTTTTTTAAGGTTCTGCCTTGCTAATCAATTTATTAATTGCATTGCTTATCAATTTAGTTTTTAAATTTCTTTTTTTAAATTAAGTCATTTTTGTACATAGATCAGACATACATTTATGCCATTATGTGTTTCGAGGTGTTGATTATTTGTACCAACTGGAGTGCTTACATGCTACTAATCAACATCGCCTTCACCTCATTTCCCCAATTATGGCATTAAGACATTTGTGTTCTACACCTGATAAATCCAACTTGTACTTGCAATATGCTCCATAGGTGTGTCCCCCTATGAACCCTCCCTCTATCAACCCGTCCCCCCTCCCTTCCCCTCTCCCTCCTCTTTCCTCCTTCATCCTAGGCTACAGTTGATGAAGAGAAGCAATGAAGTCTTGGCATTTATTCTGGGTTTTTGTTAGAGGATGAGAGGTGAAACAATGCATTTGAAATAAAATGGTAACTTGGGGGTGGTGTGCAGTACTGAAGAGCATAGGCATTAGCCCCCGAGGGAGCTGGGCTTAACTCCGGTCCCTTCCACCACTAGCCAGGTAACCTTGGATTGTTTAACATCTTGAGCCTTGGTTTCCTTCTTTAGAAAATGGGGATTATGATTCTTACTGAATAGGCCTGCTGTGAGGGTTCCATGAGATTAGATTCAAATAATAGTTTAGGAGGTGTTGTACAATTGGTGCCCAGTTAACATTCGCTGTTGTTGCCATTTCTGCTGTGAGCTGGAAGCTAAGAGCCCAAGCATGTCATGGGGAATTTCAAGACCATGGAACATGTGAGTCAAGATCAGAAGGAAAGACAATGTTGACTTATTTCATGGCCGTGAATAATGTTATTCGCACAGAATTTGTTCCAGAAGGTCAATCACTCAACTAGGTTCGCAATATAGAAATTCTGAAGCATTGAAAAAACTAGGTCTACACAAAAGGAGTGAAATGTGACCCCTTGCTAGAAATGTATCCAGGGTGCTGTGTCTTTTTTTGTTTTGTTTTGTCTTGTTTTTAATTTCTAGCATTTGAATTTTTAAAAATTTTATTCTGGTGAGAACAGTTAACATGAGCTCTACCCTCTTAAATACTAGGTGTGGACAACACGTGATTATTGACAGAACTAATTTCTTAGGGCCATCAGTACGGTCTGTTTGGGAACAAACCCTTTCAATATGCCACCTTGTTACACCCTCAGGACAATACTGTGAGTAGGATGTTTGTTTGTTTACTTCCGAGATACAGAGAGCATCCAACCCGAAACCTCATGCCTGTGACTCACGGTGCCAACTCTACACTGCTGTATTTGCTGACAGAGTCTAGGGAAAGGGGAGACTCGTGTGACCCTAGGAGACTACCTTGCTTTCTAAGTCTCAGAAGTGGTTTTTTTTTTTTTTTTTTTGCTTAGAACATGGCAACAGTTAACAACAAAAAAGGTGGTCACCAATCAAACTGTGGCATTATCCACTTTATTCACTGTAATTATCTCCTAAAGACTTTGGACTCTGCAAATCCCAGATTTATGCTCAAAGAATGGGGATTAGACTCCACGACAGGCGTGATGTAGCCTTCACCCTGCCAGGCTGCCTCGGTGTTTGTTTTTTTAAAACAACATTCCCTTTCCTCGCAGCCCACCTCCCCTGCCGCCGGTCCCTGCTCTTCCCTACTCTTCCCTGCTGTTACTGAGTCATGGTATCCTCCTGGGACCCTTTAAGGCTTCTTTAAAAGGTAATGGGGCCAGTGTCCCCACTCCCAGCTTGAGCCTGCAGGTACCATCCCACTGTGACCCTGATGAGTTGGGGGCCCTACTTCTTTTTGTTGTGTGGGTCTCGTTCCTTTCTCCCAAGAGAACATCATTTCTGCTTCCTCTTCTGTTCCTTGGACGGTTCTCCATTCCCCCCGGTGGAGTATCACTCCTTCCCTGCTCCCTGCCAGCCCTAACTTCAGATTCATCATTCAAGGGCAAGCTATGATATCCCTCGTTTAAAACTTTCAGAATCTGTGTACAGTTGCTTTAAGAAGCAGAGGAAGAAAGCAAGGAGCAGGTGTGGACAAAGGGACATTAGACTACCCCATCTGTTCCCCGCAGCGCCATTCTGTTTGTGGAATCTGCTTCTCACTCTTCGCGCATTCCCTGATGTCAGCTTAGTTTCTGGCCCATTCTGTGAGCTCATCCTTGGCCTTTGCTCTTCTGACATGCTCCACCCTGGCCACAAAGGACTTCAGGCCTCTGTCTGGTGCACCTTTCATCCAGAACCCTCGCCAGCCTGGGGCCCACTCTGTGCCCAGCTTCTCTCTGAGCTGGCACTTGTTATCAAGTCTTTCATGGGGCCCCTTCTTCCTTATTTTATCTCTCTCTTTCCCTGAACTCAGAGCTAAGTCCCTTGGGGACTGTGGTGGGAGATAGTCAAGGGTGATAGCCAATGGTCTCTCTTCTTCCACCACCTCCGGATCTTTCTATTGGGAGAATTGCCAAGTCAGTGGAGGTCCCTGCCCAAGAGACTAAGGTTCAGTCTTGACTGTCTTCTTGATGACTCCAAGGCTCATATCTCTGCTGAGATGTATTGGAGCCTTATGGAAAGCTGAGGGCTTCCAGACTACACGTCTAGATTCGTCTGGACACCAATAGGAAATCCCTTTTGGGGGATATTTATTATCTATTAAAGTAGGTTACAGCACATTCCGAAAAAGAAGTTCCAGTAATCGTGGAGCGGTGGCGGCCTTGTCAGAACAGGAGCAATTGCAGTGAGCCAACCCCCGTTCAGACGGACAGAGCATGCTTTTCACTTTCTAAATGAATGACCTTGTACGTGTACAAGTCACTAATACACCTGGAGCCTTCACTTCTTCCTCTGCAAAATAAGGATGCAAAGAAGATGTTTCTGACAGTATTGGTTTGAAGATCAAATAAAATAATAAATGTGAAAGTGCAGTGTATTTTGAAATGTCAGGCGTGTTTCCATGTTAACTATTAATAGTAATATGTATTATTATTAGCCTATGAGTCCATGGGATAATTTAGCAGCAAAGAACAGAAACCCAGAGTCTACCTGGCTTAACAACAGGGAAACTGATTTGCTCATAGAACTGGGGCTGGAAAGGTAGATTGGGCTTTGGGGTAAATGGGTTTAGGATCTCAGGGGTGTGGTCAGGGGCCCAGCTTCTTTTTGTCTCTCTGTCCTGCCACCCTGGGTATCAGCTTCATCTTCTGGTCTAAAATGGCCCAGCAGATTCAAGGATCACCCAGACACAGTGCTTTCCCCACTCCCTCCAGCTGTCTCCCAGGACAGAGGGCGCTTTTCTCAGACCCTACAGCAGCCCTGACCTCATAACTTATTCTCTAGGAATTGGTTCATAACATGCCTATTTCTAGAACAACCAACTACAAGGGGTCCTTGGAGACCCTGAATGTTGGGGGGGAATGGCTGGCCCTGGCCCATCTGGGGGCTCTGTCCTACAGATGGGGTGAATGCATGTTGAGTAGGCAACACCGGTATCTAGTGCACGCTGCATTCTCCCCATTAGTGTTATTAGACTGTGCATGTAAAGGTAGAGACTATTTCAGTGTGGCCTCAGTTACATCCGCAATGCCTCCCACAGTCCCTGGCACATTGTCGATGCTCCATAAATATCTGTTGAATGAACTAAAAGACAGGCAATCTGAGACGTGATGAGGACAATACCATTTGCAGGAATATGCTTGGATGCATCTCGCTATGTAATAGGTACCCCTTGCTGAGTGCCGGCCGCTTCTCACTTGCTTGCACGCTCCCAGCACTGAATACGGTGTCTTCCGCATCATAAGTGCCCCATAAAAATGTGTTAAGTGCATGGATGGCACATATTTTATGGGAGAAATTGGACTTTTAATAAAGATAGCAGATATTTACAGAGTGCTTCTTCTCTGACTGATTTTGGGGGAGGTAAGCGCTTTATAGGTATCAACTCCTAGAATTCTCACAACCATTCCTGAGTTAGGCACGATGGTTATCCCTACTTTATAGCTGGGAAAACTGAGGCAACGTGGTGTTAAGAAACTTGCTCTGGGCCACAGGTGGTGGATGGGCGAGACCGGGATGGCTCGGAGCACGTGTCTTTAACACAGTGCCCCGCAGAGAAGCTTCTTGCATCTGGCCTTCTTGCTCTGCCCGTGGTGGTCTTCTTGCCATGGAAGGAGGGATGGCCTGTCCAGTGAGAAGGCTCTGTTGCCCCTCCCTCTGCCCTGGTGGCTGGCTGTAGACAAAGCCTCACTCATTGGATGGAGGTCCCTGATGGATGAAGGGAGAGGCCAGGGCAGGTCAGACTGGGCTCAGCCTCCCTGTAGCACCTGCCTTCTGATCGCAGACCCTCCTTCTCGGGGAGCCCTGGTTTGCAGGAGTGCACTTGCTTTGCTGCGGAAGCTGGCCGTACGTCACTGTTTATCGGTGAGCGTCCATTTCCGGCAGCCCTCCTGATGTTGGGAAGAAGCACAGTGTGTGGGGCTGCCACTCTGCAGAGCTAGAAGGAGCCAGGCCGCAGCAGAGGCGGTGTTGCTGCTCTTGCTCTGTTTAGCCTGGCTGACTGGTTGTGCATTTGGGGAGCTGCTGGGTTGTTGAAATCGGGCAGCACTGGCCTCTGCATGGACAGCTCAGCTGTCCCTTAGATGGCCGCAGAGAACTGGCCTTTTTCCATGCTGTTGGTTCCATGAACCCAACTTCGGCACAAGGTCAGAGGGGCTGTGGAGGTCCGCACATCTGGCTCTGGGGGCTGCATGCCCGGCCATCACTGCTGCACCTGGCCTGGGCCCCCTTCTCACGGCTTTGCACACACTATCTTATTTGTTCTTTGGTGCAGCCCTGAAGATGGGAATTATTGATATCTAAAGAAACTGAGGTTGAGTGAGCTTAAGCAACTCGCCCAAGGTCACTGAATTAGCTGGGATTCAAATCCAGGCAGCCTGCCTTGGTCCTTAACCACTATGCTCTATGCTTCCTGTCTCCTTGTGCAAGAAATTGGGATGATTCATCAGCAGGAACAGTTCCACCCGGATTGTATTGACTCCCTTCCACCATTTCAGTTCTTTCCTTAGGGAAGTATTTCTTCAGGTCCAATAGGAATCTGTATATAACATAAGATTAGAAAAGGCTTGGCATTAACTTCTCTTGCTGGAGTTTCATAGAATCCAAGATCCCTTCAGTTAGAAGGAGACTCCTATCTTCTGGCCTCCAGGCAAGAGTCCCTTCAATACAGTCTTGCTGTCCTAATGACAGCTTTTCTTCTCAATTGATTCCATCGAGAAAGTGAATATTCTCCATTTGAAAACACAAAAGGCCAGCCTTGCAGCCACTGTGACCTGAGTGCCTGGAAGAGCAGGTGAAAAAGGGAATGAATGGGCAGGGACTATTTGGTGAGCACCAGCCACATAACACCCTAGGGCCCCTCTAGCCCTGCTCCTGTACACTGAAGCCAAAAGCAGATGACAGCCTGAAAACAATTTGTCCAGTCGGTGAGTAATGTCTAGTAACTAAATACTAATTAATTTGCTGTTGCATTTGAGTTAATTTATGAGGTGTTCTCTTCACCTAGTAAATTTTAATTAAGAAGAGTAAAACAAATGACAAAGTAATTTCCAAAAAATTAATTTTCAGTAAACACAAGCCATTGTTTTTCTTTGTATCAATAATAAAAGTTAAAATGAAGCCTCTGAATGCTCCTTCCCCCAACATCCTCCCTACTAAGGACAAAGTTGAGCCTCAGCCAGGTTCTTGGAGTGTCATGCAAATTAGCAGCCAGACAGGGCCAAAAGGAACTGGGCAGACAGCCTGAGAGAAATCAGGCACCAGGCCCCAAAGAAGTGCAACAATTGCTATTTCTCTGGTGTTCAGTGTATGTAATTTTCATCCATCTCTGCACTTTTTAGGAGCTTGGAAGAGGGAAGGTGTACTGTCCTTGCTTTTGGTAAAAGACTACAGGGAAAGCAAGAGAGGGAGGCATTTCATTAGTATTTCTTACATTAATTAAATTTCATAAACCAATAAGGAAAGGAGAAAGTAAGAAAGCATCTACTTTGCCCATTTTGGCCAAGCACTGTACTGGGAAATTTTACACAGCTTCTCTCATTCATCTCACAATTCTCAGAGGAAAGTTAATATCAACAGTGTCCAGATGAGGAAACTGAGGGTTTCAGAGCCAACCTAAAGTCACACGGCAGTAAGCTGGATTTGATACCTGCTTCACAGCCTCCCAGCTCTCGACCACATCACGCTATCTCTTCAATGACACGTGTAACAAAATGATTTTTGAAATCAATTTGCAAGGCTGCTCTGGGTCTCCTGCCCAGAGCTTGCTGTTGACGTTTGATGCTGCTGTTCCGTATCTGGCTTCTTGGCAAGCTGAGAATTGGGGTGCAGTATGGGGAAAGCGGGGGCCTTGGGGAGATCAGAGTAGCTTTGAGCGAAGTGCAGGGCCCAGGTGGGAATGAGGTGTGGGAAGTGTTCCCATTGCCCACCCGCGATCCCCCTATCCTGAATCAATGCCCCATTGAACGGGGGTCTGAGCTGAGCTTCTTTGCTCAAGAGAGTGAAGGGATCAAATCCAATCTTGGGGCAGCTAGCAGAGGGGAGTGTCGGCTCAGGAAGCCAAGCCCCCACTGCGGTCACACAGCGGAGCTAACTTTAGGGTCTCTGTTTCCTTAGAATCTGCTTGTCCTACTGCGGTCACCGGGGGCTCCTATGAAAGTATGGATTTGTCTGGGTCTCTCTGTTTAATCCCAAATCTGTCAGGCCTTGTTAAATTTGATGGGGCCTGAAAGGTCTGGTGTTAAGCAAATACTCGGTGACCAGAGTCTTTGATGAGAATCAAACTGAAGCTTAATCCTGGTGTAATGGCTTCCCCATAATCCCAGGAGGCTGGGGCTCAGTAGGGGGGAGGTGGGATTCAGCAGGCTGGGAGGGGGAGAGGGGGGCTTCCCCCTTGGGCTGGGAGTTCCATGTCACCCCCAGCAACACAAAGGAAAGTCTCTGCTACAAGTGGGGTGAGGCCGTGGGGACTTGTTTATGCAGGTGGCTCTGGATAAAGAAGGAAAATTGAAGGGAGACCAGGGAAGAAGGGGGATTAAAAAGCCACTCAGGGTTCTCAAGTGGGCAGGCTCTGGGTTTCCCTCTGCTTCCATCTGGGTTCGGAGAAGCAGAATTGTCCAAGCAGAGGGGTTGGCTGAGGGCTGGCTGAGCCCCCTGTGCCTCCTCTTTGTGCAAGGAAGACCAGACTCGGCAGGCAGAGGGCGTCAGGGTGGGGACAGACCCCCGCTTCCCACCAGCCTGGGCATATGGGGCCAACGTGGTCGCATCTGGAGCCGCTTTGCCAGCCAGGGCGACTGGACACTCTGGGCTTACTGCGGTGGGCAGGGGGACCCCGGGGGCACGGGACAGAGAGGCAGGGAGTGTGCAGGCAGTGGCCACTCTCAGAGCAGCCCTCTGTGACAAATAGGGCTGATCACGCCATCTCCGCCCGCTCTCCGGAGAGGGCTGCCAGGGGAGCCTCGTCAAGATACCTGATTAAACATTCATGGGGAAAAAATAAATAAAATAAACATTTTGCAAAGAGATGCTTAAGCAATCAGGCGCTTCAGGGGGTGAGTTACTGCAGTGCAATAACCACATGCCTCAGGGGTAATCGGCATTTAATGTTGGCGGCACCTCGCAAGGTGCCGATGCGAGGAACCCTCCCCAGAGGTCCCCCACCGGGAGGCTGGGGTATCCCAGCCGGTTCTCTCCACTAGCTGTTCATTCTTACCTCTTTGCCACCCTAGCTTTGTTTCGTTGCATCAAATATTACCTGTGCATGAGGCTGGAGCGTGCTTCCAAGGAAGGGAGCAGGGCCCAGCTTCTGCGAGGTGTGGGCTTCCAGAACCCCGTCTAGAATCTCCCACAGAGGCACAGAGCTGCCCACCCCTGCCTTTTGTCCCTTAGCAAGAGTTTATGAAGCTGTGACAGACACGTGTGCGTGGGCTTCCTGCCTTCTCAGAACTGGCAAGTTCTCAGAGGGGAGTTAATATGTAAACATAATGAGGCTGATGGTGATAATAGGCACTTTCTATGTGTCAGACACCACTGTTAGATGCGTTACGTGCATTATTACATTTAATTTTTATAACAACTATAAGGAGGAAGAAAGATACTGTTAGCCCATTTGATGGACAGCAACGGATAGGCATTGAGAGGTTCAGTAACTTACCCGGTTATGCAGAGCAGGGATTTGAACCCAGATACTTTGGTTCCAGACCTATATTTCTCCACTTGCTGTCTCTCTGATAACTAAAAGTTAAGATCAATGCTTTGAGTTTCTTAGTCAGGCTTTGGCAGCCAGGAGAGGTTTTCCAGAGAAAATGACCTCTTAACCAAGTGCTCGGAGACACCGGACTTGAACTCAAAAGCAAAGGGCCAAACACTGAGAGTGCAAAGCACAGAATTTAACTCCAGTGTCCTCTTATTTCCAGGTGGGATTGTCCCAGGCTTACTTCCTTCCTCTCCTTAGCTTCCTGTATGCAGAAATAGACATATATCCAGGGAAAGTAGCCAGGGGTCCCTCTTTTTTGGGGCTATGGGGGCTGCTTGGATATCTGCCCTGACAGCTGCCTCATCACTGCTGCACCCATCACCCAGGCAGCTGTACAGATGTTTGACCAGTGCATGGATTAAAGAAGTGAATCAATTGGGGGCTTGTGTTCTGAGCCTTTCTTCTTCATTGAGCTGCCCTGAAGAGTAGGGGCTGATCTTCTGGAGGTATCCATGTCTCTGGCAGCAAAACAAACTCCTCAGACCAGAAGTTTTCTTTGCAAATTAAGTTGTTGTGTATCTATAGTCAAATACACACCTGCACCCTTTTGTTAATATGGTCTCTGTTTTAACTGACTTTCTCTATAGGTAATTACCTGTCAGATAAAGGATTACTCATTGCATGGAGAATATTTACCCACTGGGGCAGGGACAAGGCCAGGGCCATAGTACTGCAGGAAAATCATCTTCCAAGTGTGAGCTGTGGGCCAGGTGGGGTCTTGAGTGGACTTTGGGAGGTGTTCACCTTGGGGTGGAGCAGAAGATACTGGAGGAAAGGGACAGAAAGTCAAAACAGCTCATTCATTCACAAACTCTGACAGAACACCCTCCTGAGCCCACCACTTTGCTAGGAGCTGGATTTGTCACAGATCAAGGTGACAGGTGCCTGATATTCCTACCTGAGCCAGCAGGTGGGAGTTGCAGTATTGGAAGGTCTCCAGCTTTTAAGGAAGAGCTGGGCTTTTTGAGTTAGAGTGGACTGTTCCTTTGCAACCCACTCAGGGCAGTGGGAATTAATTGCTCTCATGGAGACCATGGGTATAGACTCCTATAGCCCTGAGTAAGTTTTAGTTTAACCTCTTGATTTTGAAGCAAATCAGAAAAAAAGTCCTAGAGAGGAGAAACGGATGCTTGAAGGCTCACAGCAGAGTTGGGACTTCAACCCAGTTCTCTAGATACCCAAGGCATAGCTTTGTTCCCACGCCTCCCCAGATGTCAGGGCTGAGTGCCTCCGTGGCGGGGAAGAGGGAGTGTGCAGCAGCTGGCCTGGCAGCTGGTGTGTTTGCTTCTGTAGCCCTCTCTTTTGCATTAAGAAATGTTTTCTTTAAAAGGTGGGAATCCTTGAGCAGGGTAAGGGGTTGCTCTAGACTTCACTTTTTGTATCTGTCCAGCCGAGTCCATTGAGAGAGACAGATCTCTTGGAGGTGAGTGAGGAGTGTTGCCCTGCTGTCAGGGAGGATGAAGGCTGAGCTGGTGATCGATGGCTCTGGCAGTGACACCCAGGTGAGGCATCTAGCAGGGGCTGGGCCCTTGGTGTCACGTGGGGTGGATTCTGTCTGTATGGCCGTGGGGAGGAGGAGCTGTGTGTGCATGTGTGTGCACACCCCTCACATACATTAGAGGAGGCGGACACTGCCCTGGGGACAGTGGCAATGATTTTTTGCTTCTCTACAAGGAATGATATTATATGTTCTGCTAGAGATTTCTCAGCCTTGCCTGGCATTTGGAACCAGCTCCTATCTCTGCTATTTTGTTCCCAGGTAACCATACCTTCCCCCTTGTCAGGGAGTGAACCAAAGCCTCTTAGAGATATTTTCAGTTGTACATTTGTGGGTTTAGTGGAAAGTGCATGGTTGGGTTCAAATCCTAGCTTCCCCTCTGACTAGGGATCTTGGGCTGATTCTTTAATCTCTCAGAGCCCCAGATTTCCCATCTAGGTATTGGGGCCATTATGGGATCATATGGCACAGAACATAACAAAGTATTCACTAAGTGTTTGTCCCCCACACCAATGACTATTCTGTATTAGCCTGTAGCCTTTTTAATAAAGGGTCTGTCTGACTATTGTACCTTCAAACAAAATGAGACAGTGAGTAAGAAAATATTTTGTTAACTGTAAATCAACTCACTAGTTGGTAGAAGTAGTGGTACTACAAAAAAGAACTTCTTCTACAGATGACATAACTTTGTGTCTTTTTAGTTTTGTTTTCATTTTAGTTTTTTTGAGACAGAGTCTTTCTCTGTTGCCTAGGCTGGAGGGTAGTGGCGTGATCATAGCTTACTGTATCATTGAACGTCCAGACTCAGGCGATCCTCTTGTCTCAGCCTCTTGAATAACTGGGGCTACAAGTATGTGCTACCATGCCCAGCTAATTAAACAACAATTTTGTTTATTTGCCTTTTTTTCTTTTTTTTTTTGTAGAAACAGGCCTTGCTGTCTTGCTTAGGTTGGCTTTGAACTCCTGGCCTCAAGCAATCCTCCCACCTTGACCTCCTAAAGTCCTGATGGACCTTTGTTAAGCACAAACCCTATCCGTGCAGGGCCGGGGCACAGCACAGCATCAGTCTTAGGCCCTGAGTGAGGAGCTGCTTCACTCGGGGGTGAAGGGTCTGAGCAGCCAGAATCTTTGACTTCTCTCCTCCCTGACTGAGCTTTTTACATGTTTCAGATGCTCATAGCCAAGTTGACACAATGGTGTAAGGGTTTCATTAGTCGTGAAGCATTAGGAAAATTATCTAAACTCTCTGTGCCTCTGTTTTCTCATCTCTAGGATGGGAACAATAAAATAACTATATTATAGATGAGAACTAAATGAAGCATTGACGAACTCCTTGCCCATAGTGGGCTCTCAAGAAAAGTTAGCAGCTTGCCTGCCTGCCTGCCTTCCTTCCTTCCTCCCCTTCCCCTTCCTCCCCGTCCCCTCCCTCCCTCTCTCCCTCCCTCCCTCCCTCCCTTCCTTCCTTCCTTCCTTCCTTCCCTCCCTCCCTCCCTCTGTCCTTCCCTTCCCTTCCTTCCTTCCTTCCTTCCTCTTTCTTCCCTTTTCCTTCCTTCCCCCCTCCTTCATTTCTTTCTTTCTCTCTTCTCCTCCCTCCTTCCTTCCTTCCTTCTTCTCTCTCTCTCATCTATCATTATCTATTATTTGATTTTGGCATCAAACAGACTGAAGTTCAAAGTCCCAGCTCTGCCAGTAATTAGATGTGGTGCTATAGGTTGTTGCGTAATCTCTCTAAAGCTCAGCTTCTCATCTGTTGAACGGGGATACTAACAGGATTAAATGAGATATTGCACACGGACATGACCTTGCTCAGCTGATTGTATTTATTTTGTGATGTGAGTCTTCCTGCAGTATCACTGAGATTCTCTCCAAGGCTCATGTCTCAGCTGCTCCTGGCACGCCCTTCTGAACACAGTGGTGCAGATCTCGGAGAGCAGGGCTGGTGACTATCCTGAGTCTGGGCTCCCCCATTCTGGTTGGCAAGGCTGCTTTAAGTGACCCTGTTGCCTCACGGGTCTATAGCCCTTCATGTTTTTCAAGATGACTTTGTATGTTTTATTTCAGTTAGTCCTCATGGCAGCCCTATAAGTTGTATGCTTTATCAATCTTGTTTCATTGATTAACAAGAAAACAGCCTCAGAGAGGTTAAGTGATTTCCTCAAAATAATTCAGCAAGTAGCCTGCATACTTAGATCCAAAATTCACATCTCTCTATTCAGGGTTCAGCCAGAATAAGGAATATTTATTTATTGCCTTATATCTTAAGAAAGACTTTCTCATACACGCTCTCATCTGGTTGTCACAAAAACTCCATAGGGGTGGGTGTTCCTACTGTCCCGTTCTACAGACCCAGAGAGGCTGAATGACGTGCTTCTGATTGCTTAGGATGATGGAAGAGAGCTTTAAATCCATGATCTCTGACTTCAAGGTCTGTGGTTCTACTTGCCATTTTCCAGTCCTCTCTTCAAAAGCCAGTTTATCTTAAAAAAAAGAAAAAAAAACCCAAACACAAATAAAACAGCTAAGACAGAGGCAGGCAGCTACCCTCGGACAGGCAGGCTGCGCCGGAACTTTTTGACAACAGCCTGGATCAAAGTACCCAACAGAAAGCAGGGAAATCTACCAGGCAGCTCTCCAGTGAAGGGTGTAATTAGAGTGCTGACAGGCTGTACGTGCGATGCCATTAATGGGTCCACCTGTGAGAGGGACCTGGCGGGCACAGGTAATTTGGGCAGAGTGGCACACTCAGAGGAACACCGTGCTGCAGGTGCCCAGCCTGACCCCCCCAGGCCAGAAGCCTCCCCAGGGAGCAGGAGGAAGGGCCTGGCCTGGACCCTGCTGCTGACACAAAGCTATTTACTGTGGTGTTCACTGCACATTATGCTAAAAGTGTGACAGATTTTAGAAGCAGTCTGGGCGGGAACCATGGAAACAGGCTAGGGCAGAGGAGAGGCTGATTGCTGTGGCTGCTCCTGCTACGGAGAGACAGAGAGCTGGAGGGGGTGCCCTCCCTCCTCCTCCACCCCCAGCCGCTGCTGCTGGTCCTGAACCCCTGGCTGGCCTCGGCACTGTCCCTGCTCTACACTCGGCCAAACTGGGGAAGGGAGGCGGGAGGCAGTGCCAGGGGGCGGGGCAGGATGCTCTCCTGGGCTCTCCCGTGGGCCCCAGTCCTGGGGGTCAGTGCCTCCATGTCCAGTAGCGGCCATGTGCCCAGCAGCACGTGGGGCGCTTCCCTGCCCACCTCCAGTGCTCTGCAGGACTCTGCAGTACTGCTGTCATTACCCTCCCGGTGGGGCTGGGAGACCCAGCAACTGGCTCAAAGTCATGGGACTACCAGCAGAGAGTGAACTTGGGTCTGCAACTGTCTGACTCCCAGGCTATGCCCCACCCATCACACCATGTCACATCCAAGGTAACAGGGGCCCTCTACGGACATTTACAAACCAAGTTTTCAAACCAAATTATTTAGCAAGGGGAAAGAATCCGTGAACTCCCTCTTTAATATGCGTGGGGTCACCAGGGGTTTCCACAGTGGAGGTGCTGTGGGAAGGAGGAGATGAGACCGTGGTGCTTTCTGCAGGCTGAGTGCCATGCGGTGAAGAGCGGTGCTCCGGCCTGAGAGCTCTCTTCTCCTGTCTTCTTGTCTTCACAAGCTCCCCTCTCTTCTGCTGCCTTGGTTAGGGCCATCACCATGGTTCCCAGCCTCTTGAGCAGCTTTCTGATAGAGGCGCTGAGCTGCGCACTGCCGAGCCGGCTCCTGGATTCACGCAGCTGTTGGTGATACTGAACTTGGAGGAGGATGGGTCAAGGGCACGACCCAATTCCGAGATGTCAGGACAGATCCTTTCAGGGTCCAGATGATTCTGGCCTGTGAGGGCCCTGAGTTGTGCTTCAAGAGAAAGAGATCAGAGACTCACAGTAAGGAGACTTGGAACATCTAGTGCCAGGGTGCCCTGTCCAAGGACATTAGCTCGGCTACAACAGAGAGACACTTTGGATATGTGCTGACACAGGAAGAAGGTCGTACTTAAATTATTTTATGCAGAGAATCAAGGGGATAGTCTCCCGGAGTGGAGGTGGGGACAAGGACCTTAAAGCAGGTGTTTTCTAAAAGGCAGGGGAGGATGTGGCCTGGGTTCCACGAGATAGTTGACGGAGGGCCAAACCACTTAGAGGGACTCTCTTTACTGTTCTCCTCTGGGAGGAAAGTTGAAAAAAGTTCACAACTAACCCTTCATCCATAACTTCAACTTGAAAAGAACAAAGGACCCCACAGCAGTGAGGGCAGATAGGACACGGCCCAGGGTTTTGTGGCTGTCCCGTTTTTAGGTGGAGTGTCTGTTTCTCCGTGTTTTGGAAGAGACATGTTTTTCTCCTGTCCTTCCCTAAAGCCCTTGGCCTGTGTTTGTGATTTCATTCCCCTGGAAACTTGGCCCAATATTACCCACCCCACCCTGTGCCACCTTGTAGCTTCATTCTTCCGTTTCTGCCGCACAAACTTTAGACAAGCCTTTCCCCTCCTGAAGCCCTCCCTAAATCTTGCATCTGCCTTTCCCATTGTGTGATCATTTTCCTTTCATCATACATTTTCTTAAAAAAAAAAGGGATCACCATTTGTGGTCCCTGCTTTTCCTTTTTTTCCATTTGCTCTCCAGCCTCTGAAAATCAGTTGTTCTCCCACTGCTCACCCATGCCTCAGTCGGCCAGTGCTTGTGAAGCATCTACTCAGTGCCATGGCATGTCAGGTGCTGGGGACACGGCCCAGGAGCCCCCATCTCTCCAGCTTACTCTTTTCTAGTTGAGCAGATGACGTTAGTACAGAGGAGAAAAATTAATACAAGATTGTGACAGTGGTGAGTGTCCAGAAGGCATGAGATGAGGTGCGGCAGGTGCAAATACCAGGTAGCTGTGACCTAGTTATACAGCCAGTGACGGAGTCCTGTGGCCAGCTCATTGTCAAATTCAGTGGATGCTTTTCTATTAGGAAATGACTGTAAGATTTCTCTTGAAAGAGACTTTGAGGAGTGCTCTGAGAGGCTGGAGAAGAGCTCAAACAATGGTTCAACTGCAGCCAAAGGATTAATGAGTTTTAGGAGGGGCTTCTTTGGGCTTTCTCTACCTAGAGTGCCTTCTCTCTCCCTCGGAATTGGCCACCATCTATTCTTTATTAGACAATTCACTGGACTGTGGTTTTGGGGACACTTTCCCAGATCCCCCATCCACATCCTACTTGAACTACCCTATACTCTCTGCTCACTGGCATGAAGGATCTACTCTAACTTTCAGCATGTCGGGCTGGTATTTTTCACGCACGTATACCATTCCCTCTTAGGAGTAAGGGAAGCAGGGAACTGGGGAAAAATGTGATTGTCTCCTTATGCTCTTGCCCCTTGCCAGTCTGTGTAGACAGTACTCTGGTATGTGTAGAAAAAATGGAGGAATGAAGATGCATGGATGGATGGACGGACAGATGCCTCTGAAGTCATATGCAGACACACACCGTTCACAGAGGCATCCAGGTACACTTGAGTGGACAAAGACTCAGAAGCCCTGGGTCTGCACAAGTCATGTGGAGTATGTCACTGTTTGCAATTTGCTTCCTCTCTTTGTGCTCCATTTTCCAATGGGCTAAATGAGAAAACTTGACGATTTGATTTTTAAGGCTTCTTCACACTCTAAATTTCTATTTGTCTTCTGTCTCATCAAGGGAAATAAGACGATCTCTTGGGTAAAAAAAAAAAAAAAAAGATGTTTTCTGCACATCAACAAATCTTCACTGGTTGCCCAATGCGAGGCCATCCACTGATGTGTGGGGTTTTATAATAATAAAAAGAGGATATGCTTGTCACCTTTGTGTAATTACAGTTTGGTTGGAAAGATCAGGAATGGTGAAAAGGAACCACTGCTTTCACCGGACTCTTTTGCTTTTGGAAGCCAAGATAAATATTCTCTTGACCCAATAGCCACGGCTACCCCCATTTACTCAAGAAAGGATAAGGCTTCTTCCAGATTGGCGCCTCTGTAGGAAGATTCTGCCTGTTTTAGCAAATGTTTCTAAGCTCTAAGGTCCTGCCCTGGTTGTTTAGATTATAATCGAAACTGACAACAGACTTTTTTTTTTTCTTCTTTAAAAAGTTTTCTTATTCTCATCCTCCCCACTCAGCTTCTTCCTTCATCTCTCCTCTTCTAGCTTCATTATCCCCCTTCTGGGTTGAGACTGAGTCTTATTAAGTGGTGCTGTGTCATAAACTGTTGAATGTGTCAGCTGGAAATGGAACATGATTAAGTATATAAAGGAGCCCCAGCCTTGCCTGCCACAACATTACACAACAGAAGCCTCTGCAAGGTGAGAGCATCTTTTTTTTTCCTTTCTTTCCTTCTCCTGAGCTGTGAGACCTGCCTTTCACTAGATGAGCTCGGGGCTGAGTCCTGGGCTTCTGGTGCCTGAGGTGTGGGCATGTCTGGTTAGCCACACCGGCATAAGAAAAGCTTTCTTACGGGAGCAGCTCTCTGTCTCTTTTTATTATTTCAGGTGAATGGTAGAGTATAAACAACCAAGTCACAGGATTTGACTTTGCTGGGTAGAGTCACTCTTGTAGGTATGTCCTGTACCCCAAAGGTGTCCCATATACTCCTACCTTGTGCCCATTCAGTGGGAGCACCCCAACACTCCCTCCCTGGTTCCCCTTCCCTCCAACTTGAATTGAAATAGTTTTTCTCCTATGTGGGAATGAATTAGAATGTCTACTGGCTTCCTATTAATATTGAGTACATTGGACACTTGGTTTTCCATTCTTGTGACACTTTGCTGTTTCACAGCGAAGAATGTGCTTCAGCTCCATCCAGGTTGATACAAAGGCTGTCAAGTCATCACCTTTTTACGGCTGAATAGTGTTCCGTGGTGTGTGTCTACCACAGTTTGTTTATCCATCCCTGAGCTGATGGGCATTTAGGTTGTTTCTGAGCTGCGATGGACAATCCAGTGCAAATGTCCTTATGATAAAATGATTTTTTTTCTTCTGGGCAGATGCCTAGTAGTGGGATTGAGGGGTCAAATGGAATTTTGAATTTGAGATCTTTGAGGATGCCCCATACTTCTTTCCAAGGAGGCTGTGTGAGTTTACATTCCCACCCAGGGTGTAAAAGAGTTCCCTTCCCTCCCCATCCATACCGGCATCTGCAAATTTGGGACTTTGTGATGTGGGTTCATCTTCCTGGGGTTAGGTGACACCTCAGGGTGGCTTCGGTTTGCATTTCTCTGATGATTAGGGAGGATGAGCATTTTTTCATATGTTTGTTGGCCATCCAGCTCTTGTCCTCAGAGAAGGTTCTGTGCGTGTCTCTTGCCCAGTGATGTATGGGATGGTTAGCTCTTTTTTTGTTGATTAATTTGAGTTCTCTATAGATCCCAGTTGTCAGCCCTTTGTCTTGATGCCAACTGTAGTTCAGATGACCCATATCTGCAGCACTCCTTGATTTTTTGGTGTTTTTTTTTTCCTCCCCAAGTATTTGTCAAGCCTAGATAAGTCCGAGGAATTTGGATGGTGTGCTCCTTAGACACCTGGGTTCAGGAGTAGCCACCACAGTCCCCGTTGGCCGGGACACTCTTCCACTCCCTCCTCAGATTTCCGAGAATTGTGCTACTTTCTTCTGGGTTCCTCCTGAAAGCCTATCTATCCCCACAAAGCTTCTGGGATTGGTCGTATAAGGCCCACTGTGTATTATAAACTGGCCCCTGTTTATCAGAAACAGCCAAAGAGTGATGATGTAAGCAGAGACAGGACTGAGCCCTCATCAGGGGTCCAGGCAGGATGTTGTGGCAGTTTGGCCGGGCCTGGGTTTGAACCTACCCTTGGTATATGGGGCTGGCACCTTGCCCACTGAGCCACAGGTGCCACCCTCCAGGCAGGATGTGTGCTGCTGGGAAGTCTATCCCCGGGGGTGAAGTGGGACCGGGAACTGGGGACTTCTTTCCCACCTATTAGGATGTGGCAGAAATTGATGGGGAGTCAGTGCATGGTCCTGGTTAGGCAGTTAGGATGGCACTAAGTGGGCAGGACCACTGGCCAAACCCAGAGACAGACATAGGAGAGATAGGAGAGCCCAGTGTATTTCCTTGGGGCAAGGGAGTGCATACCCCGTGAGCCATCCCCTACGAATTTCTTATCTGGTGCATCTGCTGTCTGAGTGCCTCAAATTCATTGTGGGAAATTTGAGCACCTCTAGCCCCATCACCCTAATTCCAGTCTTTCCCCGGGACTGGATTCTCTGGTCTGCATCTGCGCTTCTAAGGGGCCTTACTTACAAGCTTATTATGATAGCATCTTGATTCAATGCACCTTTTCTGTGTCCTGTAATGACCTTATTTTATAAATAAAAATGAGGCTCAGAAAGAGGGGTTGACACAAAGACCTATGTGTTTCCCACCTTGTTTCTCTTTTTTGTCTTGGAGTTGGGGATACTTGCCCCACAGCAAAGGGCCATTCACACCCATGAATCTAGGAACTAGGGCTGACCGTCTCTGGAAAGACCAAAGTCCTGCCTTTCTGTGACCTTGTCACAGTATCTGGGAGGCCCCGGATTCCGTCCTGAGTCCCAGACCCTCATTTCCACAATGCCTGTTGGATGTCTCTGCCACACATTCACTCCTGAATTCTCTCTTTCTGCCCTGCTCACAGTCAATCAACAACAAAAGCTGTAGATTCTACTGTCTAAATACCTCTTAAATCAATGTCCGCCTGCTTGTCTGTGCAGACGCGGCCTCAGCTCTGGCTCTGGTTGTTTCTTCTGGAGAACATTTCTGCCCCTCCTCCACCCCGCTCTCCCTGCCTCATCCCCCCTGCCCCCAAGGCTGCCCACCCTGCCTCCAGGGCTTTCTGCGAGGTACACCGCATCTGGCCATGTCTTTCCACTGTCTTTAAGACCCTCATAATTTGGCTTCAGTCTGTCTTTCTAGACTCATCTCTTGACATTCTTCCTGTCCGAGCCTATCCTCCAGCTGCTCCAAACACAGTGCCGATCCTGGACATGCTGTTTGAATTCACATTTTAGGCCTTTTATATATGTTGTGTCCTGTACCGGGAGCAGCCTCTCTGCCTCCCTCCGGTCTGTCTTTCCTCCCTGGCTGACTTGTACCTCTCTCTCAAGGCCAGGTTGAATTGCCCCCTCTTTCAGGAAGTCCCCCCTGACTGCCCCAGGAGTCAGCTTATCGCTGCCTGTGCTCCCCTACTGCACCGTGCACCTCTCAGTCAATCATTATATAGGTTTAGAATTATTTTCACCTATGAAGTTCCCCCCCTGCTGCATGAAGAGCTCCTTGAGTTTAGGAACTCCAGCACGAAGCCAGCTACAGGTGCTTGACAAAGGCTTTGAATGAATGTAGGTAGTTTGCAAGATGAGAAGGGAGAGCTTGTGGGTAAGGGCTAGCCTGAGGAGGTTAGAGGCTACAGAGAGGACAGATTTCGTGTCCCCACAGTGTCCCCAGTGTTAGCTGTCACTGATTTTCAGGGACTCACCCGATGTAAAATATTCAGGCCTCTCCTTTTTCTGTGCATGTACGTTCACAAGTCAGATGGAATCCTTTGTCTGACCGTGGGCTTCTGTTTATGCTTCGGATAACATCGTCACGGCTTCTAATAGGAGACTGTACAAAGCAGTTCCCTCCCTTCTCCTGACACCTTCTCTCCTTCAAGCTTCTGATGCTCCTAGCCTGAGTTCTATCTTGCAAAATTCTGTGTGTGTCCAACGGGTTGGAATGGGGGAATCTGGGCTTGAAAATGTGATCAGAGAATTCAGAATCTAGCGGATTCCTTATCCACCACCAGCGTGGTGAGCTGCTGCTTCTCAGCTGCAAGAGAAAAGCCTGTGAGTGTTTCCTGAGAGCAGGAGCTCACCTCCATTGCTCGTGGGGATTGGGCGTTTAACTGACATTTATGTGGCTTGCAGTGTTTTGCCCAATTCTTATACATGGCTTTATGTGTTTAGCTTGTGTACAGAGTTTATTCTCATAAACGGCTTACATTCTGTCTAGAGGGACAGCGAGGCCTGGGCTGGAGTCTGTGAGCAGAGTGTAATATAACTCTGGTGTTTTATTAACCATAATAACCAGAAGTCTCCAGCCACTAATATATCTGCATAGAAGTTTTTCTCAATTTCCAATTATTTTTAACTTTCGGTACAAACCGGACAGAAAATTCATTTCAATGCAGTTGAGCTTTTTATTCTTCCTAAGCTGAGATTAAGTCATCTGCTATGTGAGCCCTAAGTCCAGCAGCAGTCGGAGTAAGTTCATGGGCTTCTCCCTGGCACCAAAAGTGGTCTCTGGAGCCATGTGGATTGAATAGACTTGGAAGAGTTACTTTCCCATTTTCTTGCCACCTTTCGGGTGAAATTTACATCCTCAGCACCCACCTTTGGTCCTATAAAAACTGACAGAAAATATCTGAGAGATTTACTTTCCAAGAAAATGAAAAAATCTGGACCTTTTAGGCCAAGTTGGTGCTGGTACTTTTTATTTTTTAAATTTAAAACATTTTTTCTGTCTATCCCTTTAATGGGTGATAAAATTGATTGAGTCTCTGGCTGCAGATGATTTCAGAATATTAGTTGGGATGGTATTGATTTTTTTTCTCCTTATAAAGCTTTTCTATAAAATAAGCACCTGATGACTTTAAGTTACAAACTTTAAGTTAAATTATGAACCTTTTAGCTTTGCATTAGAAGTGGTATCTGAAACCTGATTTGCTAGATCAAACCACATTAGTTGTGTTATGTTATTTTCTAAAAACACATTTCAGAGAAATAACTCCAATCTGTGTTGCATTTTATAGAGCAAAATAATTGAATGGCGGCTGTTTGTAATTTTAGCAATCTCTTAACCTTAATCATATTTAATGGCTTTTCTCTTCAGGCTAACAGGAGAGAGAGAAAAAAAAAAAAGGCTCCAGCTCTGTTATATAACGGCGCTACAGTAATGCACCCTGGTCCTTGGCAGGCCTGTAAATTCCTCCTCTCTGAATTGTTGGTTCGGGACAATCATTCAGCAGGGAATTACTTTCTCATCTATGAAATAAATGAGATGTTAAACTAGTTTTCTGCTTCCTGTGGTACAAATGTATCAGTGTGCAGCCCCGTGCAGCGAGAAAACAAATGCCCAGGGCCTCCGGTGATGGCGGCCAGAGCCGGAGAGGGACTCAGGGCTCCGGGATCAGTGAGTGAGAGTGTGGCCCGGGGGATAGAATACTGAAATGAACCGAGAGGTGAAAGCGAGAGAGGGTGCTCGGAAGGTGCTGGAGCAAACCCCTGCGTGCAGCAGAGCAGGGGCCCCTGCTCAGGGAAGCAGGGCGCGGGGATCTCCGTGCTGCTTCCCCTGGGGGAAGAAAGGGAGTGACAGGCTGCAGGGAACACTCCTTGGGATTCCTTCTTTGGAACCCCAAAACACACATGTCCATTCAGGATCTCCTTGGCTTTTACACATATTAATGCAACCTAGGTGGGATGTTGGAAAGACAGGGGAAGGGTTCTTCCCATTTTAGGGACAGGGAAGCTGAGAACCCAGGAGGGGGAGATGGCAACAGCCACTGAGTCAGGGCTCAAGTTGGGATGAAAACTCAAGTTTCTCAAGGGAGCATAGACTGAGCATCCAACCCCCTGCAAACACAGGTGCACCCTAGCCTGTTGCTCGGGTGTGTCCTCTCCTGGCACTGGGTCCTCCTCTCAATGACCACCGTTCCAGGCTTTGAAACCAGATGGGATTTCAGTTATGTACAGGATCTCTTTGGGAAGGGCTATAGCTTGGGGTACCTCCTCTGCACCTTATTCTGTGTTCTGTCACATACTGCTAATTCCATTTACAAGCGGAGCCCGGCTCTCTTGGCTGGGCCCCTGTGAACCCTCACTCCCCTTTTGGGGAGGAGAGAGCAGAGGATTGAGTAGAGCTCTCTCTGCCTCCCATCAACCACAGATTCTGAAATCCTCGCAGTAGGTATTTTATTGAGCACCTAGTATGTGTCTTAAATTGTGCAGGCACTCTGAATATATTATCCTATTTGATTTTTACAGTAAACCTATGTGGTAGATATTATATGCCCATTTTGTAGGTGAAGATACTGAAACTCAGTATGGTTAACTTGCCCCAAATTAGACCTAAAATAAGTGATGTAGTTGGAATTTAAACCCACTTCACTATGCCTAAATATCACTTCCTCCGGGAAAACTTTCTCTACTTCCCAGACTAGTTAGGATCTTTCTCATAGCCCTTGGTACTATTCCTTAATTATTTAATGACCTGTGTAATGATTTCCGTGCGTTTCCAGTAAACTGGAAACGTGAGGAGCGTAAGGATCATGTATGTCTTCTTGGTCACAGCCTTGGTGAGTCTGTAGTCAACTCTGAATGGATGAAGACAGTCTGCTGCCCACTGAGCCCAGCATGGAAGGAAACCAGCCATGATGGAGGGGCAGGTCCTAGGGGTGGCCAGCCCTGTGCCTCATTCCATTCCCAGCCAAGGTCCTGGACTTTCAAGAGCCCATGTCTTGGACTGGGGAGGCACTTGGTGACTCAGAGTTGGGCTTAGGGTAACCTGGGACGCAGCTCTCTGAATTGTTGGTTGGTTCAGGACATTAAGACAGTGCTGAGAGCACTGTTCACAGATTGTGAAGGCTTTGTGCGTCGTTCCTAATTAGAAAATTGCCTTTGGAATTGAAATATGTTTCGCAGATGAGTTTATTGAACTCCTTGCTGAGGTGTGATTCTCTCGTGCTTGTTGTGAGACAATCCTTCTTGGAGGCAGCATATGGAGATATCAACATATCTGCAAATGACAGAATTGTCAGTGTTCAAAAATAGTGCCGGATTCTTGGGTGCTTGCAAATAGCTGGACTGACCACTGGGGGAAACTTGGGGTCTGAATCTGTCCGCGGGGAGGAGGGAGGACGGCAGCTGGCTTCCTCCAGTCTGTCCCCCTAGGTTAGTCCACTGCCCTTTCCTGGGCTTCTCTGAGGGCGTCCTTTCAGAGATAAATCCAGAAGCACAGCCTGCAGCTCACTCATACATCAACAACTGAGTTGAAAACGCATGTCTTCACCCACGATGATTTCAAATAGTACCATTTTCCCTACTAATTGCAAGAATATGTTCGGCATTATTAGGGAACAAATCTTAAAGTACCTAACACAGTTGAAATTTGGGGACACTATTTTTTTTTTTTAAATCACCAGCAAATACGAAGATTGGTCAAGAGGTTTCTCTATGTCATGATTAGAAAGAATTTGCCAGCTTTTGGTCCATGGCAAAGAGCCTAGAAAAGGTGTACATCAGAAGATCTTTATGGGTGACGAGGAGGTTCATATTTGTGAAGAAAGTACAGCAGAGACACACATCAAGTTATGTAATTGCTATTACAATTGCTGCACGTTGTATATTATCTTATTCAATCTTCCCAATTGCCTAGTGTCTATAGGTAAGAAAAAGGTCTCAGAGAAGCTGAATAATTACCCAGTGTTACACAGATGGTATGAAGTTGAACCAGATTTTTTATTTTTTTTTTTAGTGTTTCTTTTTTTTTTTTTTTTGAGCTAGGGTCTCAGCCTGTTGCCCAGGCTAGAGTGCTGTGGCATTGGCCTAGTTCACAGCAACCTCATGCTTCTGGGTTCAAGTGATCCTCCTGCCTCAGCCTCCCAAGTATCTGGGACTAGGGGAGCCTCCCACAATGCCCAACTAATTTTTCTATTTTTAGTAGAGACAGGGTCTCCCTCTTGAGCTCAAGGTATTCATCTGCCTTGGTGTCCCAGAATGTTAGCATTACAGGTGTGAGCCACTGCATTTGGCCTGAACCAGGTTTTAAATTTAGATTGAACTAACCCGGAGGCCCATCTTCTCCCCATGCTGTGATAGGCCTGAGAGAAGAAGGGATGCTGGGAGAGAGGGGCAGAGGGAAGCCATTCCCAACCAGCACCTGTTCACTCCAGTGAGTCCCTGCTTCCTGGGTCTTTCCATCTGAATTTCCCGGTGCCCTCTCCCTAATAAGTATTTGTGTAAATGGCCACAGGTAGGAACAAAGTGGACCACCATGTCTGCTGTCTTCAGAGGCCTCTCCAAGGGCAGGTAAGAGCAAGGTCAGTGCTGAGCGGTGTCTCTTTTCCTGTGGCTGTTCTGACAGAGGGCACACTCCCTCTTAGACCCTGGGAATGGTCCTTCCCTGCCCCTCCTGGCCTCAGCAGAGAGCTGCCAGCCCAGGCATTCCTTGGCTTGCTGCCGCATCATGCTAATCCTGCCATCACAGGCGTTTTCCACTTCTTATAAGGACGTCATTCATATTCGATTAGAGGGCCTACCCTAAGGACCTTGTTTTAACTTGATTACATTTGCAAAGGACTTATTTGCAAAAAGGTCACATTCTGAAGCACTGGGGATTAGAACTTTAAAGTATCTCTTTGGGACCCACAATTCAACTCTTAGCAGGATATCCAAAGCTCACTGCTGCCTGGAAACTGAAGAGGAGAAACACAGGTGTCCGAGGCCCCTTGCAGTGACTCTTGGAGGAACAGAGGAGTTCTTGTTGAGACGGGCCAGAGACCCCTCTCCTCTCTCCCAGTCCTTTCTTCCCTCTCCCAGCTGGCATCCCTCAGGGGCCCTCTGGACTAGCACTCACACCTGGCATTGATCAGGACATGGGGCGAGGGAGTGGAGCCATTGTCACTTGGCTCCCCAAGAGGCCTCCCCCTCCAGGTCTATTCTTGGTTCTAGAGCCACTTTTTGAAGGCAGGTGCCATGGTCCCCACTATGGACCCTGCTCAGGGGGCTCCATCGGCGTCTAGTCCCCATCCAATTCTGACTGGGCTGGACCTCCCTCACATGGCCCTTAGCCTGTGGGCATGGCAGGGAATCAGAGCATTTGCCAAAGAGACGTCGCCCCTTTCTCTAGCCCTCCTCACTGCTAGCGCCTCCTCATTAACACTGCCTTGATAACATCTGTCTTGTTATCTGGGAGTGTTGCCCATGCGCGGGCACGTCTGTCCACGGCTCCCATCTGACATCAGAATGGAAATATTAAAGAAAGCCATCATCTCCCTCCTCCCCATCAGAAGTACAAATAACTGAGTTATCTGGGGAACATAACGGCCTGACTTCCCCCATCCCCCTCCATAACGAGCTCTTCCGAGCTGCCTCGCCGCGATCCTAATTGTTTTTAAATGTCTGTGCTAACCGCTTCATACCGAGGGCATCAGTCTGCAGCGGGTAACTGAGAACCAGGCTGCTGCTTAGGAAGATACATTTTGCAGTAATTAAAAACATACTTAAGAAGATTCAACCCCTCTGCTGCTAACACTCTGTGGCAAGTGTGGGGGTCCGGGGCTGTTTCCAGTCTATTTGGGCCCTGTGGGTTGCAGCTGAAGCCAAACCCTCCCCCTTGGGGTAGGCGGAAGCTGCCCACATGTTCAGGCATTCAAAGCAGCAGACCACAGGGCCTTCCCGTAATCCTCTTCAGGCCAGGAACAGTCTCTGTGCAGGTGCCATTCTCTTGCCACCCCTGTGCCGGGTCTGCGAGCTCCGTACAGGTCAGCGCTCAATTGTCGTGGCCCAGCCGAGTGCTTATCCCCTGCCTTGGATGAGCGAGCCTGGCATGCCAAAATCAGGGCCCGACTCTGCAAACAGGGTGGCAGGCAGAAGGAAATGCTGGTATGAATGAATAATTTTAGTGTTTTCCTTCTTTGGGCTTTCTGAGTTCTTGGAATCTTGGAAGGGGAAAGGAGAGGCTCTCCATTTGTTTTCTGTAAGCAGGTGTTTGTGTTACCTGGCTCAGCGAATCTGGGATCTGCAGAGCAAAAGCATGGGAAGGCGTGGATCTGGCAGGATGTACAGGGGAAATGTGGATGGGCCAGCACTTACTGTACAGCCAGAATAGTGTGTGCATCTGTTTAAGTTTGGCTAACTGTTTGCCAGCATGGCTGGGAGACGCATACAAGCTCTATTGGAAAAGACAGGAGTGGGAGGCCAGAAACAGGTGAAATTCTTAAAGGAAGCTTAGGCAGATGTTGGCCCAAGCATAAGGGTAGGACAGGCAGACATGGTGGGCGTGGGGGGTACAAAACAAGGTTAGAAAGAGGATGGTTGTAGATTCTTGAACCAGAGAGGCAGGAAGAGGTCATGAGCTTCTTCCTCCTGGTTCTCATCAGCGGTTCTCAACCTGTGGGTCGCCACCCCTTTGTAACAATGAAAATACATGGCGGCATTGGGAAGGTTGAGAACCACTGCTATACATGATAGCTGTACTGGGTTTGGCTGGGGCTGGGGCTGGGGCCAATTAGAGAGTCTCACACCTCTAACTACAAGGAGGGCCAGACAGCATCCGGCTGGAAGAGCAGTTGGTCCTTGGCATATCCTGATGCTTCTACCCAGAGCAAGGCTCCCAATACACTGTAGGGCCTACAAGCTGACCCCAACATCAGCTCCCACCCCACCAAGCTGCTCCTGGCTCCAGCTGTTGCAGCATCTGCTGAGGCCAGGCTAACAAAACCCAGAATCTGCTTGGGGGAGCTCCCTTCTCTCTGGACGCTATGCTCAGAAAATTCCTCTCAACCTCAATGGCATAGCCCAAGCCCTGCTTGAGAGGAGGAATATGTTTATGTGTCCGCACGCAGGTTCAGAAAAACATAGACACATCTTCACAAATACTTTAGCTTACACAACCCTAACTTCCCATGGAATTTAATTACACTCTGCCTCCAGGAAAAGCTGAACCTGGGTCCTTGTTTTAACTTATGCTGTGTGAAAACAATGCATCCCTCCCCGTTCCAGGTCTTAGGCAACAAACAAATAAATTAATGAAATAAGAAATTTTGCAAAGAGTAGAGCTCTGAAGTCCATCTGTTGCTGGAAGGAATTCTACTCCAATGCCCCCTCTATCTGAATGGGGAGGTGAAGCTAATGCCGAGAGCTGAAATCCTTCTCGACTGTCAGGCAATTCGCCTGTAACCCGCTCATTATGCATTAACCTGTAAGACAATATGTTTTAAAGAGAACCGCATTCATCACCTCAGAAAAGTCATATTAACATAATTTGTGGGAAAGAACAATGGGGGAAAAATGTTAGTCATTGTTGATGGAACAGGTAAGTTTCAGTAGCATGATCTGTTGAATATTCATACAATATTGTTTTTGACATTTAAGAACTCAATTATCCGATGACTAATCAGTCTTTTACAGTATGTTATTTTTGTGACTAGAACTGAAATACTGATAAGCCCCAAGAGAGCACAGTGTTCAGATGGATTTATTAGCAGTTTTCAGCCCTGGTTTTCTCTGGCATGCGTGTCCAGGGGAATTTAGTACCTGTGACAGTGAGGGACCCGGGGCCTGGCTGGTGTCAGCGAGCACATGGAGCCCAGATGCTGTGCTGACTGATTTCGCTCCGGTGATTTTTTTCTGTTAGGAAGGGACAGCCAGGATTGCACGGTGCCCTGGAGCTCCAGGCTCTGAATCAGCTCAGCTCCTACTGGCTACACATCCTGTACAGGTCAGGGGTGAGGGAGCCCTGCACAGCCTTCACCATGACCTTCACCCTCAGGCGTTGGACAATCTATAGAGGTAGATGCTGTAATAGTCAAAATAAAGTCTACTTTGGAAAATGTCAATAATTTTCTCTAGGTCCTTATGGTAAATTAAAGATTGCAGCAAATTCCTTGCTATCCAGCACCATGAAAGGAAGAGTCTAATTCCCTTCCTCTTGAATCTGGGCTGCCCTGAGTGACTTTCCTAACCAGTAGGATGCAGTAGAAGTGACATTCTGGAACTTCCAAGACAAGGTTGAAAGACCTTGTAGGTCTTTTGGGGGCACTTGTTCTTGGATCCCAGTTGCCATGTCACGAGGAAGCCCAAGTCACTCCAATGGAGAAGTCCACATAGAGAGGACTCCAGGTCCTTGGATGACAACCCTGTTGAGCTCAAATTGGCAGCCACTAAACTAGAGAAGGGTAACAATTAAGATACCTGCAAGGTACTATGGGGGCAGAAGGATACTTCCCTTTGCTGACCATCAAACCCTACTCGTGCTTAAATTCTTGGTCTGGCTCAAGGAGCAAGTACCCAGCCATGACTATTGCAGTGGTGTCAGTGATTGACAATAACTGGCTCTGTTGAGGTGTGAGATTAACAGGTGGTAAAATAGAATATTAGGTATGGAGTTTTCCCATGCCAGCACCTAGCATGATGCCTGGCAAAATGCAGGACTCGGGGAATTTTTTCTTTCATGGCTAAATGAACATGGAAATAGTAAAAGAAATAAGCATTTATCACGCAGCATAAATAGGCAAGGAACATTGCTTAAGTTGCCCATGACCCTTAGCCACATCCCTGTTAGTAAGAAAGCAGAGGAGCGAATAACATTTGCTAAGTCTGATCTGTGTGGGAGGAATTCTGCGAGGGCCTTTATGTACATAATTTAATCCTTTAAACAAATTTGAGGGATACATGTTATTATATCTATTTCAGAAATAGGGATAAGGAAGCTCAGGTTCCTATCAACTTGCTGAGATAAACATAACTTAAAAGTGGTATAGTTAAGATTTCAATCTGGATCTGTCTGACTGAGATGTCCTTGAACTTTCCACTATACCATAAACCCTCTTTCAGGAAAAAGTGAGAGTCTGGGTACTCTGGAGGTGAAAATACAAGAACTTGTGTTCAAAGATAGGGAGAAACCCGATTAGGAAAAGAGGTAAGACATTCAGTCAGTAAATATTTATCAAGCACTTATTTTGTGCCAGGAAATAACCAGCATATTATTCACATGTGATATATAAATGAATGAACTGGACAAAAATTCCTGCCCTTGTTGAGATTATAATCCATTGAGTATTATTATCCAAGAGTAAAGATAACACTGTAATAGGAGTGTTAGAGCCAGGGTGTCTATTCAAACACCTGCCAGCAATCAGCAACAGGTCTCTATTTAAACACCTGCTGACACCTTTCCTGACAGCCTGCAGAGGTTCCCAGGGCAGAATGGAGGTATCAGGCCAGGAGCATACAGGACAGTGCTATTAGGATCCTGGCTCCGGTAATGAAAACACCACCGCCATCGAATTATTAGGTAGGAAACTCGGCCTGTGGGGCTGCTCAGCATCAGATGACACAATGACCCAGAGAGTTGGCATTTGGAGTACAAATAGCTGATGTTAGACAGGGAGAGACTAACTCAGTTCTGAGACATAGGTATGCTGATATTCTCCAGCTTATTAGGATTTGTCTTCTGGGATTGGGGCAGAGTGGGGCCTACACTGGAAGCTCCTAGAACACAAGCCCTCTCCACTGCTCAAGAGTAGCCAGTAGCAGTCACAGTCTCCACACTGAGGAATTCAGATCGTCTGGCCGCCTACCAGCCCTAACTCGAGTGACCACAAGCTTCTTGGGATATAAGCAGTAGATGCTCTTTGAGGCCAAGTTGAGGGTCTTTGCTTTAGATCTGGAACAAGCAACCCATCCACAGTTATAATCAGTTCTTGATTATTTGCATGAATTTAGGTTATCTTCCTAGTCTCTCCTGGGCACAGGTAACCTAAAATAATGGGAAATCTAAAAACCATTTACATTTGGCCTTGGGGTGCATTATACGGCTTTCTTTTTTTTTTTTTTTTCCAGCGGGTTTACTTTCATAATGATGTTTGACTTGGGATGATATTAAAATTTGTTAGCTTTCCCTGAGCATACATCAGCTGGGGACTGGGGGGAAGGAAAGAGAAAGCAGTGGCTCAGAGATGCTGAAAGAAGCAGCTGACCCTGGGTACGTGGAGGATAATCCCTGTTGCCGACTCTGCCCAGTTCAGAGGTGGGACGATCTCTCTACCAGGATTGGTGAGGTCAGTATTTGATCCCTTAGATTCCTATTCAACAAGATTTATCGATGCGTCAGACCCTGTGATAAGCACTTTGACATCTTTATTTCATTTAATCTGCCCAATGGCCTCATAATGTCGATATTATTATCCCCAAATTGTGGAAGAGGAAATTGGACCTGGGAGAAATGGAATGCTTGCAAGTTACATAGCTTGCAAATGATGGAGCCAAGATTTGACCCCGGGTTTTCTCATTAAAAGCCCGCTACTCTTCCCGCATCTGGCTCCTACTTGCAGCTACACACGTCGGGCCAGCGTTTAGTGAACACGTCTTTGTCATGTGCGGCCTCAGACTCCTGAGATGCAAGATGAATAAGGCTTTGCTTCAGGATGTTGGGCAAGGCCCCAAAGCTTTTCTCTGCTCTAAAATTCAGATAAAGGTAAGATAAATGCCAGGGATTAATCACAGAGAATTTTAAACACGTCCCTCGGTGGCTTATACTCAGGGGTTGTAGCTGTTTGGGGAAGGGAAGTAGGAAGTATGGTGCGGCTGACACATTGGGGCCCGTCCTGGTGTCTCAGGCAAGTGCAGAACCTGTTACCTGCCCACCCCAAAGAACTCAAACCAACCCTACGTCCGGCTTTCCCTTATAGATCCCAGAATAGGCCATTTCTCTGCCTCCATCAAGGTGGCTGAGAAGATGGATAGAAGTTAGATGCTGCTCTCGAGTCCTCATAGAGGCCGAGGGCTTTTCACTTTGCTCTGAAATCTGTCCCACCAGCCCTGCTGGCTTCGTTATCGCCCTGACAGCTGGCAGACCAGTGGGAGGGAGCGACGCCCCCAGCCTGAGAATGGCCGACCTCGGTCTCTGGGGCACCTTCTCCTTTCTAGAGAGAAACAAGGGGCGGTTTGGGTCTCTGTGGAAGTCACTCTGTCTTGGATAAAATGTCCTGGGGCTGTGGAAGTCGACAGCACAGCGACAGTAGCATTTACAGTAACTGCCAAGCTTAATAGCATCTTGTGATGAAGTTTTACTGTAAACAGCCTAGAGGGCGGAGGGTGGGGGCTCTCTCATCCCGGCAGCCTGGAGCGCGCTGTCCCCACCCAGAAATAACACTTCTGGTGTGTGCGTCTTTACCAGCGATTCAGATTGGTCATGCGTGGGATGGACACCAGCGTCACCTGCTGACTTTACTGCATCTCTGGCCATTTTGTTTGGAGGAGGGGGAGGGGCGGAGAGACTTGTGGAGCCTTTTCGCTGAGCTGGCCTTTGATGCGCGCCACAGCGCTGGGTTCCTAGAGCCTGTCTCTGCTTCCACCTGCGTCCTCCTACACCTGCTGGTAGATGGGAGGGAATGTCAACAGCTGCTGGTGACAAAGCTACTCCAGATCTCAATCCCAGGGCTTCAGGGATACTTGGCACTCCCAAAGGCCTCGCTTTCAGGAATGTTCCACCGGCCAATGAATCATCTGGGGATTGAGAAGTCCTGCCTGGCTATGTTTGAGGCTGGTAGGGCACAGGGATTTTCAAAAAAGCAGGGGTGGGCTCAGCCAGACAGTGCTTCCTGCCCACTATCACTCCCAGCTGCCAGCTGTGGGGCAACGTCTTCCCCCCAGTCCATGCTGGGGAAAGCCCCACACACCCAGTGAGAGGTGGGGGGAGGCCGAGGGCAGGTCCGTCACCCACTTCCCAGCCAAGTGGCTTGCCTTTAGCTGTGTTCTGTGGGTACCCTGCACCCTTTCTACTGTTACCTGCTCCCCCATCTCACGTGTGTCGTCATCAGAGGCAGAGACATAAGAGCACGTCCTCCCAATAGGTACAAAACCAGGGCCAGGTGGGAAGGCGGTGGGTAGGAGTAAGGGAGACTCACTGAACATTCTCGCTCCCAGACCCCCTACTATTTGTGCTGTGGACACTGGGTGGTGCATGTAAGCTTGGATAATGGGGTTTCTGGGTTGCTCAGGGCTGCAGAAGCAGGTGCAGGGTCATCAGACCTCCACCTGACAGCACCTGTGTGCAGACTGCTGGAGCAGGGCCAGGGTACAGAGTGGAATCTCAGGGTAACGCTTATACATAGAAGTAGCACAGGGGCCAAAAATAATAATAGCAATAATAGTGATAATAGAAACATTTTTAGGTTCCTGCGGCATTTTTCTTCTTTGCCTCTTGCTTTGCTTCTTTGCATGTTCTTCCCCATACTTGGAAGATAGGAAGCACCTATCTTCACTATTTACACCAGAGGAACCAGGCTCAAGGTCATACCATCTATCCATGGCAGGCCCAATGAAATAATCATGATGGATAGCATTTTTTTATTGAGTGCCTACTCTGTGCAGTTATTTGATTTATTTTTACAGTTCCACACAATTATCTTCCTATTAGACAGAAGAGGACCCTTGGCCACAGAGGGGAAAAATCAATTTCATGTTCTTAGCCACTAGGCAACACTGCCTGGCAGTCTAGCATGCAGAATTTCTGCCTTCCACACTAATTTGTGGTGGTCACTAGAGGCAGAATGACTCCTTCTCCTCTCCTCTAAGGCACTAGGGTGCCCAGGGACAAAAAGGGCAAGGCAAGCGTATTAGTTTACTTATGCTGCTATAACAGAATGCTACAGACCAGATGGCTTCACATCAGTCATTTATTTCTTCACGGTTCTAAAGGCTGACAGTCCAAGATCAAGGTGCCTGAAGCATTAGTTTCTGGTGAGTCCTCTCTCCCTAACTTATAGATGGCTGCTGTTTTCATCTTTTTTGGTTGTTATGATAAAATGCCTTATCTTAGGTATTTATAAATAATTAAAATTTATTGCCTATGGATCTGGAGACTAGGGAGTTGAAGTTCAAGGCACCAGTGTCTGGTGAGGACTCTCTTACTGCTTCCAAGATAGCACCTTCTTGCTGTGTCCTCACATGGTGGAAGGGGCAAGGATGCTCAGTTGAGTTTCTTTTATAAGGACACTAATCCCATTCATGAGGGTGCAGCCCTCAAAACTTAACACCTCCTAAAAGCTTCAACTCTGAACACCCCCACAGCAGGGATTAGGTTTGGATATGAATTTTGGAGGGACACACATCTTCAGCCCATAGCATTCCACCCTGACCCTCCCTACCAATTTATGTCCATTTCACATGCAAAATACATTCATACCATCCCAATAGTCCCCAAAGTCTTAATGTGAATCAAGTTTTAACTTAGTTCCAGCATGGACTCAAAGGTCCAAAGGCTTATCTAAATATCATCTAACTCATGTATGGATGAAACTCAAGGTAGGATTCATTCTGAGGCAAATTTCTCTTCATCTGTAAGCCTGCACAATTAAACAATTTATATGCTTCTAAGACACATGGTGGACAGGCATAGGGTAGACATTTCTATTCCAAAAGGGAGAAGTAGGAACCAAGAAAAGGGTAACAGGTCCAATGTGAGGTCCAAAACTCAATAGGGCAAATGATATTAATGCTTAAGGCTCCAGAATAATTGTCTTTGACTTGTCCTGTCTTTTAGAGGTATGGGGGCAGAGGTTTGCCCCCCCCCCGTTTTGATAAACAGCACTGTGTGGATGCTGCTACAGTTTATACCTGTGCCCTCCAGAGGGGTGGCCAGGCCCAACTTGGGCTTGATTGAGGCAGCCTGAGCCACACTGGGAATAGCTGAGGGGTGCTGTGCCAATATCAGGGAGCAGAGACTTGAGGCAGAGCTGGGCAGCAAGCACCGAGGTTCCCCTTGTTCCCACGGGCCTTTTTTAGACATTGTTTCCCCAGGTCTTGGCACTCTGGATGTGCTGGGACAGGCAGCCCTGCCACTCTCCGGAATGTCTGCAGGGCCTGTCTCCTGTTTTGATAAACAGCACCTGGGTCTGTACTAATTTCCCAAGCACATGGTCAGTTGGCCACACCCTTGGTGATCTTTCTCAAAAACGCTTTTTGTTCTTTACAACATGGCAAGGCTAAGAATTTTCCAAATCTGTAAGCTGCTTCCCTTTTAATAATAAGCCCCATCTGTAATTCTCTTCTTTCTTCTCACACTTTATCGTATAAGCATGTAAAAGAAGTCATACCATACCCTCAACACTTTGCTTAGATTCTTTTTCTGCCAAATATCTAATTTCTTTGTCCATAATTTCAGTCTCCCATAAAACACTAGGACACAAATACAATTCAGCTATTTTTTTCCCACTTTATAAGAAGGACTGCTTTTTGTCCAGTTTCTATTAATATGCTTCTCATTTCCACTGGAAACTTGATCACAGTGGCCTTTATCATCCTCGTGTCTACCAATATTCTGTTCATGACCGCTTAGGTAAACTCTCAAAAGATCCAGGCTCTCCCCACGACTCTCTAGTGAGACCTCACCAGACTTGCCCATAAGGTCCTTTTCATGCTAATGTACCTCAAAACTCTTCCAGCCTCAGCCCAGTAGCCAGTTCCAAAGCTACTTCCACATTGGTATCTCTTGTAGCAACCCCCCACTCTCAGTATCAATTTCTGTCTTAGTCTGTTAGGGCTACTGTAACAAAATCCTTTAGACTGGGTAATTTACAAACAATGAAAATGCATTTCTCACAGTTCTGGGAGTCAAAGATCAAGGTGCAAGCAAAGTTGGTTGTTCAAGGAGTCTCTATCTCCATAGACGGCCCCTTCTAGCATCCTTACATGGTTAAGTGGGCCCAGGGAGCCTGCCTGAGTCTCTTTTTAAAGGGCATGAATCCTGTTTATGAATGTGGAGCCCTCATGACTTAATCACCTCCTAAAGGCCCCCACTTCTTTATACCACTTCAACAGGGATTAGGTTTCAACACAATTTTTTTTTTTTTTTTGGCCAGGGCTGAGTTTGAACCCACCACCTCCAGTATATGGGGCCAGCACCCTACTCCTTTGAGCCACAGGCACCGCCCCTTAACACAAATGGTTTAAGGACACAGACGTTCACACCCTAGCAGCCAGTTTCTCACTGTGTCCTCAAGTGGCCTTACCTCTGTCCACATGCATCCCTGGTACCTCTTCCTCTTATAGGGCCACTAATCCTTGTGGATTAGGGCCCCACCCTTGTGACTTCATTTAACCTTAATTACCTCTTTAAAAGTCCTATCTCCAAATTAGCCGTATCAGGAGTCTTGGCTTCAACATAGGAATTTGGGGGTGGGCTGGAGGGGGGGGGGCACAATTCAGCCCGTAACAGTAGAGATCTGGAAGATGAAGATTTTGACTCCTAGGAGTAGTTGAATATGCAAAAGGGAAAGAAGGATCCAAAAACAAAGACACAGACATCACTGAATCATAGGGCCAGGACTTTCCACCAAACCGGGTTCTCCAGGGAGCTGGGCCAGAGTAACAGTGGTGCAGGATCCCATTGAAAGAGGGCAGCATGAACACCCACCCATTTCTTCCTCTTTCTCTTGCCTTTCTGGGTGTCTGTGGTTTATCCTGGGGGCTCACCTGACACCCTCAATGTGTGGGTCTCTGCAGGATAAACACACTACAGAGAGCTTTAGAGGGGTGGTGTGTGTCCCTTGGCCAAAGCCCCACATGGACATTCATTCTTTTCACCAGGGACCAGAGCTTTCCTTTGGAGAAGAGAAGCAGGACAACGCTATGTAGGATCCCTCCCGAGATGCCCTTGACCCTTTTGCTCAAGGGCACAAAGATGAAGGAAACTGTGCTTCCTCCTCGTGGTTTTTCCTGCGGCTGATGTGGCTAAGGTGAGGAGGAGGCTCCTCTCACCAGGTCTTCACCCTGTGACCTGTTTGCTGCAGTCACAGTCTCTTTAGGGCTTCTGGGCACCTCTGTGAAAGGGACGAGGCAGGACCAAAGCCCAGGCGCTAGGTGGAGTCCGGGAGAGGACAGGATAGGCACACTTCCCTGCTCCTATGCTGCCCTGCCTGGGCCCCAGCCCAGGGCCCAGCAGCCTGTAGAACATCCAGACCCCAGCCCAGACCCCAGCCCGGGGCCCAGCAACCTGCAGAAAATCCAGACCCCAGCCCAGGGCCCAGCAGCCTGTAGAACATCCAGACTCCAGCCCAGACCCCAGCCCAGGGCCCAGCAACCTGCAGAACATCCAGACTCCAGCCCAGACCCCAGCCCAGACCCCAGCCCAGGGCCCAGCAACCTACAGAACATCCAGACCCTAGCCCAGGGCCCAACAGTTTGTAGAACATCCAGACCCCAGCCCAGACCCCAGCCCAGGGCCCAGCAGCCTGCAGAACATCCAGACCCTAGCCCAGGGCCCAGCAGCCTTCAGAACATCCAGACCCCAGCCTGGGGCCCAGCAGCCTATAGAACATCCAGACCCCAGCCCAGGGCCCAGCAGCCTTCAGAACATCCAGACCCCAGCCTAGGGCCCAGCAGCCTATAGAACATCCAGACCCCAGCCACGGGCCCAGCAGCCTTCAGAACATCCAGACCC
>CAUYON010062025.1:0-35734 GCA_963573935.1 Arctocebus calabarensis
TTTGTTTTGTTTTGTTTTGAGACAGAGCCTCAAGCTGTCACCCTGGATAGAGTGCTGTGGCATCACAGCTCACAGCAATCTCCAATTCCTGGGCTCAAGCGAGTCTCCTGCCTCCACCTCCCAAGTAGCTGGGACTACAGGTGCCTGCCACGACGTCTGGCCATTTTTTGGTTGCAGCCATCATTGTTGTTTGGCGGGCCCAGGCTGGATTCGAACCCACCAGCTCAGGTGTACGTGGCTGGCACCTTAGCTCATTGAGCCACAGGTGCCGAGCCAAGAAAGTTAATTTTGAAAGTATCCACGCAGAGTAGAGGGAGAGGAGGGAAAAGGCCTGTTTCCTGGAGATGTTTTATGATTCAAAGATGCTCTGATAGGTGATGAAGCAGCCCATCCCTCGGGGCAGGGAGGGGAGAAGCTCTCAGAGCTCCCTGGGTGAGGACCAGGCCAAATTCTCTCTATATTAGAGTTGTCCAATAGAAGCTGAGCTCAGAGTCTAGAAACACAGGGGACCACAAACTTTCTCCTAAGAAAGAAAGAGCGCGCGAGAGAGATCATTATTTGTTTGAATGCAGAAGGGAACAGCAGTTAAAAGAACCTTCCCACGCTAGCCATAATCATATGAAATTCCAGAACGACCTCATTTTATTATGCTCCCATTCTAAGGACTGGGGTCTTCCATTCCCTCAACAGTTTGGAAATTAGATCGTTTAGTTCAGTTCCTTCATCTTACAAATGAAGAAGCAGGTTCAGAGAAGACCAAAAATGTGCCCAGGCTGTCCAGCTAATTAGCCAAAAGCACAATTCCAATTCCAGCTTTGCTCCCTGGAATATACCTTACTCTCGGACTCCAAGAGTAGCAAAGGGTTCCCAAAGTTGTACAAAAAACAGGACACCATGCTCCCCGTGGGGCCTACCCTCCAGCTCTCCGCATGGAGGCAGGAGAGACGGCAGTGCAGTGTGCGTGCGCCTTCTGGAGACAGCAGAGATTACACACACATGCCTTTCCTCCTCTGCTGTGTTTCCATCTGAGTTAAACCAAACTCAGGTCTAGGAATCTGAATAGACTGGGGAGGAGGGGACTTAAAAAGTATCATCCAGGCAGAATCCCAAGTGAGCATGGCCATTTAGTTTGTATTTTTAATATAGAAAAGTAAAAAATAAAACCAAGACGAGATATCACACTCTGCTGAGATAACTTCTAATCATATGTTTTAAATAAATTGGGTTAACAGAACAGTAACTGTGAAATTAACCTGCCCTCTCCACGCCACAGACCTTAAAAGTAGCCAGTTTTACCATTTCTTGTTATTTATTTAAAAAGTAATATGTCAGTATGTAACGATTTATGTATTCTTTTCTGTTTTCAAAGGCTCTCGCTGTATTTTCTCTCATCCACACACTTCTTTTTGCATGTCACTTTCCCCACGTCAGCTTTACTTTGATAATCTTTTATTATGCACAGTTTTACCTCATTCTTTTTAAAAATTTAAGCACGTGAACATATACTAGCTAAAACGAGACCCATTTAAACCACTATCAGAATATACTCTTCAGGTCTTATTTGGATTTTTAACTTCACTAGTTCAAGGTTATTGGCTTTGATTTTTTCAATTAGCAAAATAAATGTAAATAGTCTCTGGCTTGTTAACTTCTCTCTCCCAAGAGGAAAAAATAATTTTAAGGCTGAGCACGGTGGTTTATGTCTGTAATCCTAGCACTTGGGAAGCTGAGGCAGGTAAATTACTTGAGCTCAGGAGTTTGAGACCAGCCTGAGCAAGAGTAAGATCCTGCCTCCACTAAAAAAAAAAAAAAAAAAAAATTATAGTCCCAGCTATTTGGGAGGCAGAGGCAAGAGGAACTCATAAGATTAAGAGTATGAGGTTTCTGGGCAGCGCCTGTGGCTCAAGGGAGTGGGGCGCCAGCCCCATATGCTGCGGGTAGTGGGTTCAGACCCAGCCCCGCCTGAAAGCCACAAAAAAAAAAGTTTGAGGTTTCTGGGAGCTATGACACCATTGCACTCTACCCATGGCAACCGAGTGAGACTCTGTCTCAAAAAGAAATTTTTAAGTCACCTCCACAGAAAGCTCCTCCATCAAACCTCATCATCAAATGGATTCACTGATCTTGATGTTTCTCTGATTTATGTGATGGCATGCCCCATTTGTGTAAATACTGATAAAGGCAATACTGATAATTATGTAAGCCAGTTGGCTCCTAGCTGGGTAGAAAGGAATTAATGAAAGTTTCCAGAAACAGGGATTTTGAGACAGAGACTGCTCCATCGACCTCACAGCTTTCATAATCAGACCTTTAAGCAATGACCTAGCACAGCATGTGGCCTCAAATCGTCCCCCAAGAGGCATGAAGCACCGTGGTTAGTGGCTCTGCCTAGGATGGCTGGCCACCTGGGCCCGTTTCCAGCTGACACGGGATACCTGTGGATCATGGGGAAGTTATTTAGCCTCTACAGACCTCAGCGTCCACATCTCTAATGCAGGGGGACCACATTGTTTAGGATCAAATGATATATTTTCAATATACCAAAAACATTTGTCCATTTTTTCCAATAAAGAGACTGGCATGGGGTTACCTGGCATGCATTAGTAATCATTTTAGCGCCCGGAAGTATATACAGTCCCCCCCATTCAGGGAGCTAAGTGCTAGAAGAAACAGCCCGTGACAGGTCTATGACACAGGACACACTCAGTACTGTCCTTCGGGCGCATCAATGGAGTAACATTCCTACTCTCCACCCCTGCCCCTCTTTTGCTCCTTTCTTTTATGCTGTCTGGAAGCTTAAGTCTTCCAGAACAAATGGTGACCTTATGGGTAAGTCTATCATATTCTGGGTTCAGGACTGGAAAGTGCTAACTAACTCTTTGAGTGTCAACACTAACAACTATAATGATTTTGGTCACTTCTACCTTACTTCTTGGTCTCATTTCTCAATTGCCTTAAAATTTGACTGGTGAAGAGTGTATTATTTACTGAATCTCTTGTTTAGCTCAAAGCTATTCCGTTGTTCCCTTCGGCACTGTTTTTTGGCCCTGTGGGATCTCAAAACAGCTGCCTGGTGACTCAGCTTGAGTCACTGCTGCAGTCTTAACTTTCACAGAGTACATTTACAGTGCTCCAAATATGACCCGAGAGCCAAGCATGGCCAATCCCAGGCTTCCCACACTGAATTTAGAAGCCCAAGACCATGCAAGGGTTTATGGTTGTCCTATAATTGAACAGCAATATTTCCAATTGCCAATATTTTTTGGAAAAGTAACTGTGAGGACCCCCCTGTTGCTTTTTGCCCAAATCATTGTTCCAAACTCAAGGAGGAAATCCTCTGAGATTGTAGATATCACTGCCTGGGCAAAAGCCCTTAGATAGCTTTGGGTTTACATTATCACCTTCACACAAGGTTTTAATGTCATTTCACAGGTGGACAAGACCTCCTCAAAGAATGCTTAGTCTAAACTGAGAAAGATGGCAAATGCCAGGAATTACAGGTATACTGGAAAGAGAACCTAACTCAAGGGAGGGCAGAGAAGAAGGGGCTGTCAAAGAAAGTCTTCTCTGACATCGGAAGTCTTATTGGAGAGAAATAAATGAAGTTGGCTATTTATGAGTGTGAAGGGAATAGGTTTCTGGATGTTTCAGAGGACAGGAGTGAACAGGGAGGCACAAGATAAACAGGAAACTGCAATCCCACAGGGGAGGAGAAGAGGGTGGATAATCAGGAAGAGGTAAGTTCAGACGAGGCCAGAAAGTAGCCTGAAGTCACCTGCACAGGCTCGTAAAAAATTGGATTCCTTTGCCCCAGAAACTGGTTGTTCGGTGGACAGATGCTTGGTAACCTGGCCTGCAATCATGCTGGGCACTGGAGCTATGGAAGTGGGTCAAAGCAGGTGTGGTCCTTGGCCTTCATGGATCTTCCATTCTAATGGAGGATGAGAAAGGCTCAGCTAGGCAAAGACAGAAGGGAAGCGAGAGAAGAGGCTGTACCTCAAACCAAGTATTGTCCACAGGAAGAGGGAGAGGGCACGCCTGTGAGCCGTACACACTGCGGAACATGGAGTCTTTAATGCGAATCCCGTGTACATGTCTTTCTGGTTGTTATACCAGTTTTTTGTTTTTTTAATGTGTCTGAAAAGAACTCCTGGATTACATAAAGTAAAAAAGCCAATTTTGATAAAGTACAGATAACGGGCGGTGCCCGTAGCTCAGTAGGTAGGGTGCTGGCTACATACACCAGAGCTGGCGGGTTGGAACCTGGCTTGGGCCTGCTAAACAATGACAACTGCAATAATAACAATAAAATAGCCGGCGGGGCACCTGTAGTCCCAGCTACTTGGCAGGCTGAGGCAAGAGAGTTGCTAAAGGCCAAGAGTTTGAGGTTGCTGTGAGCTGCGATGCCAGGGCACGCTACTGAGGGCAACATAGTGAGACTCTGTCTCAAAAAAAAAAAAAAAAAAAAGTACAGATACTGTATATAACATTACACTTGAAGTATTTTATTAACTAGGAAGTCCCATAAAAGCTTTGGTGAAAAGGGTATCTGGTTTAGGACACAGTAGAATGTGATTTTTTGCTTCTGAAAGTAGGTTACCCATATGTTAAAATATTGTAATTTCACCAGAAACCAACATATCCCTCAGTGAAGGAAGGAAATAAAAACACTGAGAAGTATGGTGATCTGTCCAAGACTGGTTGAAGAAATAAATAACCGCGTAGGAATTCAATTTAATGCCAAAGGTTGTCCCATTCTAATATACCAAGAGCTAACTTGGCCTTGAGAAGAAAGACTTTCTTGTTTGGGGTAATTGTTGACATCATGGAGGGCTGCACTTATCAGCAAATCCAAATCATGATAATCATGGCGAGAAACCTCCAAAGCAAAGGGAAGCCTCCATACAGCTCAACAGGAAGACATCCAGGTCAACAGATGGCAGGGATACAACAGGAGGGGCAGGAGATCAGAGCCTTGGGGAGAACTGGTGGCCACGGCCTACCACGTGGGCTCGCTCACATGCCAGCCTTCAACACTCCACTGCCTTCAAAATAAATGGAAGGCAGGTAAAGCCTAAAGGCACCTGAATTATAGTTATTCTTATCCTCAGCCTTTTTGCAATTAACCCAATCTTAACTATTCAAGCAATTGTATAGTATTTTTTTGGTTTTGTTTGTTTTCTGTGTGTTTGTTTTTGCAGTTTTGGGCCATGGCTGGGTTTGAACTTGTCACCTTTTCTATACAGGGCTGGCACCCTACTCCTTTGAGCCACAGGCGCCACCCTTGGATAGTATTTTTTTTTTTTAAAAGAAAATTTAGGAAACTAAACACATGTGTATGTATAGAGAAAAGAAAAAAAATAAAATTTAGGAAAATCAGTCATCATTCTATCCTTAATGAAACATACATTCACACATAGAGACAAGTAACTTCTAACCAGATCTTATAAATTGCCAAGTGAAAAAAATGAGCCTATATCTTTATGTCCGATTATAGCCTGAAAGAGCCAACACGTTTACAAATTTGATTTAGGGAAAATACAAAGCAATAGTTAAATCATTCTTAATTAAATCTGACAGAGTTTAGATGACAGGTTAAGTACACAAGATACAATGTCACAGAGCTCCTTAAAAACATGTTAGCTTCCAAAAAAGAAGTATCAGGCAGGGAGTGTACCGTGCACTGCAGGCGCCCTGGGTGGGCACGACCGAGGCTGCCGCTGGATAGGAGTGTGTCTGGGAGACTGAGGGAACCCACCAGGAAGCGAAGCTGCAGAAACTCACCCATGTCCAGGGATGATGGAGCTCATGGATGCAGAGCTGGAGTCTGCAATCGGCCAAATACAACTGGAAAAGAACTTTCTGATTGGATGGTTAAGACTACTGACCTCCAGGAAGTGTGGTACTTTGGCCTCCAGTATGTGGATAATAAGGATTTCCTACCTTATTAAGGCCATCAATAAAAAGGCTATCTGCCTAGGAGTCAAGAAGGAGAATCCGCTCCAGTTCAAGATCCAGGTCAAGTTCTACACCGAAGACATGGCTGAGGAGCTCATCCAGGGCATCACTCAGAAACTCTTCTTGCTCCAAGTGAAGGATCAGGAATCCTTAGCCATGAGATTGACTGCCCTCTGAGACCCCAGTGCTCCTGCTCTGCGCAGGCCGAGTTTGGGGACTATAACAAAGAAGTGCAGGAGGCAGGGTACCTCAACTTGGAGCAGCTGATTCCTCAAAGAGTTATGAGCAGCACAAACTTACCAGGGACCGGTGGAAGGCCCAGATCCAGGTGTGGCGCTCAGAGCACCAGGGGATGCTCAAAGGCAGTGCTATGCTGGACTAAGATTGCTCAGGACCTGGACCTGTGAGGAATCAGCTATTTCAAGAGAAAAATAAGAAAGGAACAGACATCTGGCTTGGAGTAGATGCCCTTGTACTAAGCATTTATGACAAAGAGGATAAGTTGACCCCAAAGATGGGCTTCCCTTAGAGTGAAATCAGGAACATCTCTTTCAATGACAAAAAGTTTGTCATCAAGCCGGCCTGAGAATTAACAAGCGGATCCTGAATGGGGAACCACCAGCCACAGCTGCCCTGCCGGTAGCCGGACACCGTCCAGGTGCAGAAGGCGGCCCAGGCCCAGGAGGACAAGCACCAGAAGCAGCTGGAGCAGAAACAGCTGGAAACTGAGAAGGAGAGAAACTGTTCAGAGAGAAAGAATAGATAATGTGGGAGGAGGAAGTGATGCTTGGGCGGCAGGATGTGGAGGAGAAAACCAGGAAGGCAGAGAAAGAACTCGGAGCAAAATCGGAGAGCCTTGCAGCTGGAGGAGGAGCAGGAGGCGGCCAAGCTCCTGGAAGCCAACCTCACGGCCGCACTGCAGCCCCAGGAGGAGCTGCAGACACCGGCAGAGGATCTGGAAGACCCGGGAGCAGCTGGCGGCGCAGCGTGCTCAGCGCACCGCCGAGATCGCCCTCCTGCAGGCGGCCAGGCCGGCAAGGAGGAGGAGGTCGCTGAGTGGCCGCACAAGGCCGGAGAAGCCCAGGGGGGCCCGGTGAAGACGGAGGAGGAGCTGCACCTGGCGATGACCGCGTCCCCAACCCGCTGCCCGTCCTGTAGGAGTCAGGAGGGCCCGCAGGAGGAGGGGGAGCTCCACGGAGCCGTCAGCGAGGGCATCCCGGCCAGGCCAGGGCAGCAAGAAGAGCTGCCGACACTGAGCAACAGGCTTCCCAGGCCAGAGACGCGAAGAAAAGGATCCACAAGGTCATCGTCCATGTCCCCGCAGAGCCGGAACAAGTGTAAGACGCAGCAGCAGATCCGGCGGGCAACGCCGAGCAGTGGACGGACGAATCCGAGGCCGTGGACCGGCCAGGACTGCGGGCAGAGCGGCGCCTCGGGGTCCCTGCCAGCCTCATCAGGCCTGTATGTCCAGCACTCCAAATCCAGGCAGCCCCTTATCACATCCCAGTCCCTTTAAAAAGAGAACATTTAACCTGGCGGAGATATTCAGGCTGGGAACCAGTGGAAGCTTCTCCACCTGTTTTTTCCAATTGTATCATAGCTCCAAACAGGCCTGATTTTTATGAATCCCATTGAATCACCTCCCAGGTTGTGCTCGGAGTAGGCCTGACCCAATTAAGACAAGGCGCCTGTTAGAGTGAGTAATGATATGAGATTCAGAATTCAGATTCAGATTCAGATGTCAGTAAAGAAAACCACATCATGGCTTAAAAACAAACAAACCAAACAAAAAAAATCAAAAAACGAAGTGTCAATGAAAAAAGTAAACTGTTCTGGCTTCTAATGAATATGATTTTTACTCTAAAGGTAGGTTTCCTGGTTAAAAAAGAAAAATCTAATTCCATTAGGTGAGTTACTGTATTCCATTCAAAACATCTCCCCTCCTCCCACTGCTGCCTTAAAAAACAGCTTTGTAATACAAAGGAGATGCCTTCTAGAATATTTACCTGGGATAGTATTGCTGAGCTCATGAACGAGTTAATGAGGAAATCTGTCTCTAAATTCAATAACCCCAGATGAACACCTGAATCCTTCGCCAAGATTGCCCAAAGCAATCCCAACAGAGAATTTACCTCTTGGCACATGCTTACCGCGGTCACCTCAGTGAGGTAAGTGAACTTGCTGAGAAGGCGGTGGTGACAGAAGTGGAGCCCTGGGACACCTCGGCTAACAAGAATCCTACTAGCATCGCCGAGGACGAGTCGAATGTTCTTTAAAGAGTTTTGAATCGTGAGGGTGTTCCCCTTTTTTTAAGGCAGCAATAAAGTTGGATGGAATTTAAAAAGCTCAGGACAAATAGTTCACATATGGTGGATGGTGAACAGATTATCAAATAGACTGACCGTCACACCAGTTTCTGGATTGTTTGCAACTTTGTGGGGGTGTCTCTTTTTCAACAGGCTTTTTAAAGCATATCTTGGCACATGGATGGTTTATTCATGTCCAAGTTTTAAGGAAATTAATATTTCAGTGGTCAAGTCAATGTTATTATTAATCATCAGTCCCAGAACATGCTGATTTCCCAGTTCAGGAACAAAGGGTTCCAGGTGATGAGATTTATTTGTGATGGTCATTACAGAGGAAATCCGTTTTTTCCCCACTCTGTTCTTTCCCATTTTCCAGACTCTACATTTCAAGCTCTGATTATAGTAATTTTCACATCAAAGGAAACATTGATTAATAAAAGAACTATTGGGATAAACAAAAAAGCTCCTGCCTAGGATTTTGGTGGAGACTCTGTTGTTGTTGTTGTTATCATACTAGGCAGAAAGAATTCCAAGTGCTTTGTAAGGAGAAAAATGTACTATCTGGCTAGCTAGCTTTTTATTTATAGAAATGGGGTCTTACTCTGTCACCTAGGCTGGAGTGCACTGGCACAATCCTAACACACTGCAGCCCCAAATTCCAGGACTCAAGCAACTGTCCCACTTCAACCTCCCAAGTACCTAGGACTACGGATATGTACCACCATGCCTGGCTAATTTCTAAATATTTTGTAGATATGGGGTCTTGCTATGTTGCCCAGGCTTGTCTTAAACTTTTGGTCTCAAACTTCTTGTCTCAGGGGATCTTTCCCCTTTGGCCTCCCAAAGTATTGGGATTACAGTAATGAGCCACTGTGTCTAGCCCACACAATTTTTAATATACAACAAGACATAGGAAGCAAAGGCTTGAGTTTAACATTTGCCAGAGAACCAGCAACGTTGGGCCACAGCCAAAGTTGGAACATTGGTCTCACTGTTCCCAAAGGTTCATGCAGACTATGACTTTTAAAATGGGATGAGGAAGTGGACTGAAAAATATATTTAAACAGATGTTTTAAAAATTAGAAAATAAGAGGGTTTTAAAATACTCCAAGCCCTGAGAAACTCTTCTATTAAAAAGTGACATAAATTGACCTTTTTTACTTAACTGTGCCTGATTTCCTCATATGCGTCCTTAACAAACTCTCCTGGAAATTCACCCCTCCCCCTTCTGAGAATGAAAAGCGAAGCCAGAGGAATTATATATGCATAGATGTGAAATATTGTCAAAGGGCTTTTGGTATTAAAAATGTACTCTCCTGTGATTCTGCCTCATAAATACCAGCTTTTATTGCTTAAATGTGAATTTAGATCTATGATGCTTACATTTTATGCTTGATAAATTATCATATCAATAAATAAAAATACTTAATAATTATGAGTAAAAATACGCAACTACTTCATTGCATAATTTAATGTCTCTGTGTTCTCACAAACTAAATTGCATAGTATTTTTATTCTAAGCAGACCTATACCTTCGGCCTGCACTCAACAAAGCCTGCCTGCATCTTTGGTTGTTTTAATGATCAAAAAGAAGTTATAATTTCCGCAAGGCAACAACAGGAAAAGAAGGGCGAGGAGGTACAACTGATGGGACCTGGAGAGAAGAAGATGCGGTTTCTTCCTCCAGGCCCCACCCCATAGCTGGAAGCTCTGGACAAGAAGCTGTGCTGGGCCCCTGGGAGACTCCAGGAAATAAACCCAGAATCTGTGATTCAAAGATGCCACCTAGAGATGCTGTCCAGGCTACCATCACCGGGTCTAACCAAGGCAGCCGAAATCGGCTGAACAAAACAAATGTTCTCAATGCTTAATTAGGTCATTCTATGGAGAAGATTGTAAGTCCCCCTGTCTGCTAGGGAAAAGTTGGTAGGAAAGCAGAATCACAGACTCCAAATGGAATACCTCTAAATAATGTTAAAACACATACATCTTAGTGGTTCTCAACCTTGGCTGCCAGATTAGATCACCTGGGAAGCAGCTAAAAAAAAAAAAATCAATGCAAATCCTGAAGCTGCATTCTAGAATATTCCCCCTGAATCGCTGGGTGTGGTACCATGGGCATCAGCATGGAAACCCCACTGGTGATTCTAACATGCAGCTAAGATGGAGAACCATTGCTTTGGCTGTTCGACCGCCTGATAAACCCAGCACCAAGGAGAGGAAGAGCTCTGAGGGATTTGCAAAACTTCAAACGGAACTAGCAGAGGCTTTGTGAGTCAGTTCAAGTGAAAAAAATTAACATTTCAAGAGTTGTGGTTGGCTGGAAGGCCCAAGTCCACAGTGCCAACTGGGACTTTGAATTCAGCAAAAGCTTCTAATGGAAGAATCAGATGCTTCCTGAAGGGAAGTTCAGACCTCACACTTCTAGAAATATTTGTCTTCTTAGTTACTCAGAGTGGAATGGCAGGCAAAATAATCTTATCATTGAATTATTATTTTTTTCTCAATTATTTTTGTTTTTGCCATAAGCTCTCACAGTTAAGAGTTATATGGAAATATGACATGGCCACACTGTTATAAAGGACTCATATAAGGAGGGCTGGGGGAGGTGTGAGGATCCCTAGCATTGAACATAGAACTGAAATGCATTAGAGAAGAAAGGGGGGGCTGCCCTTTGCCCCTGGGAAATTCTGCATCTACATCAGTCCATCACATCCTTCACTGCAGGACTCTATAGAATGAGAGTTTCTCAAGTTCAAGATGCTACAGACAGCAAAAAATATAAAGCTCTTGCTCTGGCTTCTGTGAAATCATCGCAAGTAAACACAAGTTACAAGCTAACTCAGACTTAGGAACTCTGCCGCTGAACAAATGCTGTTGTAATATTTATTCAAGAAGTCATAAATTCTAATATGTGCTCATAAAATACTCTTGAGAGACATTCATAAAAACTAAGGCTTATCAACAGAGTGAGCAAAAACATATGAATCATTTCTTGAAAAAAAAAATTAAGCAGGCAAGACATAAGAAGATAATCTTCAAGGCTATATTTTAATTGAAAAAATATGTTGGTTAAAAACCAAATGCTCAACGAAGTTTCTGATAAATTCCCTTTAATAAGCAGTCTGCCAAATAATAGGCAAAGATTTTCACCAACCTAACTGAGCAATGATCTCACAAACATTTGAAATAAAACCCTCTAAAGCGACTTTTCATTCTCTTCTATATACTTTAAAGAAAGCATTCCCAGTTCTTTAAAAAACAAAACAAAACAAAAAAACCAGATAAAAGATTCCAGAATCAGTGAGAGAAGGAGGTGCCTGTAGTTCAGTGGGTAGGGCGCCAGCCACATACACTGAGGCTGGTGGGTTCCGAACCTGGCCTGAGCCTGATAAACAACAATGACAACTACAACAACAACAACAAAAATAGCTGGGTATTCTGGTGGGCACCTATAGTTTCGGGTACTTGGGAGGCTGAGGCAAGAGTATCGCTTAAGCCCAAGAGTTTAAGGTTGCTGTGAGCTGTGATGCCACAGTATTCTACTGAGGGCAACATAGTAAGACTCTGTCTCAAAAAAAAAGTTAAGTAGTGAGGGAAAAAATACACCATTGTGGAAGTAGAAACTAATTAAGGTTTTGTTTATCCCTATCTTAACTAGTCAATCATTGCAAGTTATGCAATACTTTGTAAAAAATATATGCTTTCTAAACTAATTACTGAATATTACTAGAAAATGTCCACTAATCATTTCACCATCTTATGACCTAAGCGTGGTACTTTTTTGCAATTTCATGTTTGGAATTAGAAGTAGCACACAGAGAAAATGATTAGAATAGCATACAGGAAAACAAAAAAGGAATGGATAAAATGACATCAACAAATAGGAAAAACAATAAGTCCATTTCTGATTTTTGAATTTGCCCCAATAATAGCATTATATAATTTGAGTGCCACTTAATTTGTAAAGCAATTCCTTTTGCTCGTGTTGCCTTGTGACATAGACAGATCCTCTGTTGTCTGCATTTAACAGATGAGGAAATAGAAAAATAGAGCAGGGATAGCTTCTCCTAGGACCAGGGTCATCAAACAACCCACAGACTAAATTTTCCCATGGCTTGAGTGGATTTTTGTATGGCCTGTGAGTTGAGAATAGTTTTTACATTTTCTGAATAAAGTTTACAGTTGAGCACACACTCATTAGCTATCGCCCATGGCTACTCTCTATGCTCCAATAGCAGAGCCGAGTCACTGCAACTGATTCCATATAGCCCACAAAGCCAAAAATATTTGCTCTTTGGTTCCTTCTAGAAAAGCAATAGACATACAGGGAAACCATAAGCAGAGCCCAGGTTTGGGAGAGCCAATCCACTGTTCTTTCCACTCAATCTTCTGCCTCTCCTTAAGCCATTTCAGATTCATTCCAGGCATCTGTCTGAGGGATAAGAGAAAACCTATGGAATATAATCTAGATAACTTGAAGTAGAAAGAAGTAGACATTGAGAATGGAGCCAGACACAGCAAATGAGGAGACAAGAAGTACAACAGGTCATGGATGGAGAGGAATTTTGTCCCAGGATGCTCCCCACCCAGAGTTTCACACACATCTAATTTAGTTAATAAGATTTTGAACTTCTTGAGTTGATATTTAGATTAGATTTGGGTCTTAGAGTTGATGTTACAATGGGTTTAGATTGTAAGGGACATTGGGATAGAGTGATTACATTTTACAGGTGGGATGGACATGAATCTTGGGAAGCCAGAAGGAAGACTACAGTAGTTCAATAACTAGTGGATAAGGGGGGCCTTCACCTAGAGACAGGCGTCCTAATAAGAGGGAAGTTTGAAAACAAACACAGAGGCGCCAACTATTTCCAACAGCCAGAGGCTAAGGGAGAAGCTGGGTAGGATGCACTCTCAGAGCCTCCAATTAGCACCAATAAAACTTGATTTGGGACTTTTGGCATCTGGACCAGCCCTATGAAACTAGTGCAGATAAATGGGCAAAGGAATATGACCCATGAAAAGAAGAAAGAGGTAGGTGTCAAATCCCATGAAACCATTTTGTTTAAAATATTATATAGGGCAGTGCCTGTGGCTCAGTGAGCAGGATGCTGGCCCCATACACCAAGGTTGGCAGGTTCAAACCCAGCCCCAGCCAAACTACAACAAAAAATAGCCAGGCGTTGTGGTGGGTGCCTCTAGTCCCAGCTACTCAGGAGGCTGAGGCAAGAGACTCGCCTAAGCTCAAGAGCTGGAGGTTGCTATGAGCTGTGACGCCATAGCTCTCTACCAAGGGCAACAAAGTAAGACTCTGTCTCTAAAAATAAATAAATAAATAAATGATTATATAAACTGAGGGCTGGCACAGTGGCTCATGTGTATAATCCTAGCACTCAGGGAGGCAGAGGTGGGTGGATCACTTGAGCTCAGGAATTCGACACCAGCCTGAGGAAAAGTGACACCCCACCTGTACTAAAAATGACAAACTGAGGCAAGAGGATCGCTTGAGCCCAAGAGTTTGAGGTTGCTGTGAGCTATGATGCAACAGCACTCTACCAAGGCAAAAAGGGAGACTCTATCGCAAAATAAATAAAAAATAAACTGAGTACTTCTAGAAGGCCATGAAGGAAAACAAAACCCAGAGGCTTTCATCACCAAGCTTGATTAGGCTTTACAAACACTCACTGCCAAAGTAAGCAGAAGCAGCTTATACTTGAGCCTTTTCTTCCAAATAGATCTGTTTCCAAATCCATCTCTGAATTCCAAGCTTTGCCCTATCAGCTCACTATGATTGGTTTAAAAAAAAAAAAAAAATTTACAACAAGGGAAAAGAGACTAACTGAAATCGGCACAAGAAAGTTTCCTGCCATGCCTCTTCTCTGAAATAATCTTAAATCTCCACAGAAAGCCTACTTTTTTAGAATACATTACATAGGGTAAGTAAAAAAGAACCACAGGCTCTGAAAAAAAATATTGCATGCACTCAAAAGCAAAGCATAAAGGAACCATCACACGCATATCTAGACTCTCCCAATGGGTCAACATGCACCTCTCATGTTACTTGGCACCAGATACACCACAGGCTAATTCAACCTCCACGTTGGTGAAGGCTGAAACTGTAGGCAAGACATGTTTCTTCATTTCCTCAAGAGAGCAAGGGAGGGATGGATGGCAAAGTTGTGAGGTTGCAGAGAGAATGTAAAGATAAGCCTAAAATTTGGCACATATTGTGTTTCCCTATGTAATTCTGTCACTGAGAAATAGAAAATTTAGATTGTTTGATTGCTTTGAAACTCTTTGTCATATACAATATATAAACTATATGTGAGTTCAGGCGCCACAAATTCATGATAAAGTTGTCCTTGGAGGGCTATACTGAAGCCCATGTAATTCTAGCATTTCAGAAGCTAAATTCTTTTTACATAGAGCCACAAGAGACCCATCTGACACAGAATTTTTCTCCGTGTCATGTGTAACTTGGTATTAATTATTTTAAATAGCCTCTTATTTCTAACCTAGATGTTTGACGAACTCAGAGGTAGCATTACTTTCCTATCATCTTTCAGTATACCATATGACAATCCCCCCCTTTTCCCACTCTGTCTCATTGTTTAGATCTTATATAACCAGTGGTGATAAGAAAGTCAGTGCCAGCTTGACGCCATCACTTTATGAGACAGCACATTGCTGGGACAAAGCATTGCTCTCAAGAACGTCACTTAGTTTCCAAGAAGGGCTAGCTCCCAAGATAAACAAACAAAACCCACTGATTTCTCTGCGCTGTCTGCAGCACATTAGTGAAACTATTTCCTGAGACTGGAAATTCTTGAAAAGCCAGCATTGTAAACCCAACGTCTCCATTGCTCCAGTGAAGACATTAACTGGGTTTCTCAGTGGACAGAGAAAATCTATGCGCCTTCCTTCTCTCATGCCTGAAATAAGCAACCTAAATAATGGCCCAAGCTCCTGAATCCCCGCACCCTGGGTAGCCTCCCACGGGCAGGTGACAGAACTCCTGCAGAAGGAAGACCACAAAGCCAACAAAATTCCCCAAATTCCTCTCCATTTTCTCCACACCCCAGGTGTGAGCTCAGGAGCTTCTTCTGGCACCCCACCAAAGCATGTGTTGCTCAAAGACATATGCTAACAAGAGCAGGCAGACACACACTCAGGAACAGGGCACCCAACTATTTTACCTTATTCTGCTCACACACATACTGTATCCGCAGGGCGTCCATCGCTCTGATCATGGCTTGCATGGCAGTGAATATGTTTTGGTAAACCAGCTTCGTGAATCCCTTTCTATCTTCATCACTGTAACCAGACCCGTGGATAATTCTCATTTGTTTGATGAAGGTGCTTTTCCCACTTTCGCCAGTTCCTAGGAGGCAAAACAAGAGAAAAACACAGTCAGCAGTCTTTTAAAGGAACACACTGAGAAAGAAGGGACCTTTGGAGGTTATCAGTCCATGTCCCAATGAGTTGGTTGATGGGATGGACTTTGAAAGGGTCTGCCAAATGTTTAAGTAGTTCTACGCTACAGGGTAGAGCCATCCTAAGTCCAGGGAAATGATTCCCCATATCTCTTGCCCTGTCCTTAAAACACAAACCACTGTGTCTGAAAGCCCTGGGCATTTGAGGGTTTGTCAGTGTGAACATGGCCATGGCAGCGAAGGGGGTTGCTTCAGAGTACAGAGAGGATTTGAGCAGCAGGGACGCTGGGAGAAGAGAAAAAGACTATTTAACTGATCATTTCCTTCCTTTCAAATACATGAACGCTCTTGATCCTCCCACAACTGAAGGGCCAAGTATCTACATTTTTGCTTCTCTTCATGTTCCAATTTGTAGTTCAGGAAGTTCTCAAAACTCACAGCATTTACACAAGGCAGCCAGGGGACACTTTACAAGATTTTACCCTTGTTGTTCTTCAATGTGGATTAGATGTCCAGACATAACATATGTGAAATAGAATGCCTAGACTCGACATTCACATTAGATGGAGACATGGCTTGAAAAGATAGTAAAAGATTCTGTATGCAAGACAGATTTATACCAGGAAATAAAAACATTTTTTAACATTTTCTGTGATAAAGATAATCTATCATAGATGATCCCTACCATGTTTTGAACATGATACATTCCATTCACGGTTCATTTCCAAATCTAAGTATTGCTTTAAGAATTGTATTAACAGTTCAGTTTGAATGTCCTCAGCAGGACAATGTTTCTTCAAAATGAAATGAATGACAACCTATTTCAGAACAAAAACACCTCCAGAAAAGTTAAACGGATGGGCTGTATGATATGTGAATTTTTATCTCAATAAAACTGTTACCCAAGTAGTTTTTCTGTCAAATGAACAAAATTATGTGAAAATATTAATTAGAACATACTTAGTAATTTTACTATCAAAAAGGCAAAAAATATGGGATGGAAATTAATTATCAATGTCTTTATTACTCATCCACGTCTTACTGGCACAGCAGGACGCCCAGACTGTGCAATTATAAATAAGTCCAATTATCTTTGATGCTTTGCTGACTCTTAGTCGTGTAAAAACCATTGTCTTACACATCTTTTCCTACATTTTAGTTATAGAGACATGTTTTGCAGGGTAGGAGAATGGAACATATTGATAATGGTTTATTAGCGTGATTATGATGTGTAGTCATTTAAACTCATGGGGACGTGGGTCTCTGCGTGTACATTTGCCAGGTCCCGGCATATATCAGGGTGGGGCCTGTCGCAAGGTCCGGGCTGAGGTAAAACTCTGAAGAATTGATAAGTCTCTTCCTTAAAAGAAAACATGTTTCTTCAGAACCATCTTTGTAAAATGCAAACTTGTTCTTCTGTCTTTCTCCCTATCTTTAGCTCAAAACTCTCAATGGTGGTGGCCCCTGTGGCTCAAAGGAGTAGGGCGCCAGCCCCATATGCCAGAGGTGGCGGGTTCAAACCCAGCCCCGGCCAAAAACCACAAAAAAAAAAAAAAAAACCCTCAATGGTTCCCCACTCTGCTGAGAAAGGAAGGCAAAACTCCTTAGCATGAGCAGGAAGGCCATGCAGGCAGGCTGTCTTCACCAGGGTCTTTCTTCTACCTGCATGCTCCAGCCACACCGGCTGCTTTCAGAACCTCTGCCTCGCAGCCTTCACGCACATCGTTCCCTGTTCCCAGACAAACCTGGAATTCACGGCCATGCACAGAACCCAAAGCCCTCATGACCCTCCAGTTTGCAGGCTCGGGCTGCTCAGGTGCAAAGGAGAACATACGAGTAGGGCGCCGGCCCCATATGCCGAAGGTGGCGGGTTCAAACCCAGCCTCTGCCGAACTGCAAAACAAACAAACAAAAAAATAGCCGGGCGTTGTGGCGGGCTCCTGTAATCCCAGCTACCTAGGAGGCTGAGGCAAGAGAATCGCCTAAGCCCAGGAGTTGGAGGTTGCTGTGAGCTGTGTGACACCACGGCACTCTACTGAGGGTGACAAAGTGAGACTCTGTCTCTAAAAAAAAAAAAAACGGACAAATGAATGTCCCCAGAAGCAGTGTCACTGTTATCTCACCTCAGTAGGAAAGCTGGGTGCCGTCTGCCCGTGTCAGCGATGAGGAAACTGGGTAGGAGTCGGGAGACAGGGCAAGGCTGCGCGCAAACACAGAGCTGAGACGAGAATTCAGGCTGCCAACGCCTCAGCCTTCACAGCCAACCACAAACATCATCTCCCCTGGAAAGGATTTCTCCCCCTCTATCCTATCAGCACATAGGCCTGTTCCCTCTGAGCTTTCAAAGGGCCGGTGGACACCCCAGGGGCAGCACATCACCCACTTGCTGTTTGAAGGTATATTTCTCACTAGACTTAGCCCAGTAAGCACAGGGCCAGGGAGTCACTCACTTGAGTGCCACAAACAATGTGCCTACCACGTAGTCCAAAATCAAAGAATTATTCAAAGAACGAATGAGTGGAATAAACGTGAAAAGCCAGCTTTCCTCCTATACGTGTATCATGGACAACCTCAAAAACTTCATCATAGGGTCAATCATACAAGGGTGACTGAGATGGGACCAGGTGCCCCTGGCATTCCCCATTTCATGACAACTCTTGGCTTCCCAGACCCTATATGCCCGTGGGAAGATGCAGGGGAAGACCTACCATCAGAACTTGGTCCCAAGTCCTAGATGAAATCACATCTCTACTCCTGCAGCATCTCGGGGCCCCTGCACCTGCTCCAGACTATGACACTGCTGCACTCCCCCCTATTTCACCCCGGCAGAGATCAGCTCTGATCAAGTGCTGAATGACCCCCAAACAAACATCAATGTGTCTGTGTTTACACACAAGGAAGCAGATACCAATGCGGAGATTGTCTAACTACCTCAAGACGAATTGTGATTTGGGTCCTAAAGCCCCCATCCCCCAAATCACTCAAGACACAGCCTAAAATTCTATGCCGATATAGACTTTTTTTTAATGTTGTCTTGTTTTGCTTTTATGAGATGGGATCGCCCTCTGTTGCCTGAGTTAAAGTGCCTGGGCTCAAGTGTCGCTCCCACCTCCCTCTCCAGAATGGCTGGAACTACAGGGTGAGTCATCGCAGCCAGCTCGAGATACAGAATCTGTTTGGTAATAAGGGTCATTCACTTACAAGAAATTAAAACAAGTCCCACTATCAGCCTCAAACACATGTTTTTCAATATTCTGCAGTTTTAAATTGTGGTTGTTTAAAGAATAAAAAATGAAATGTAGGGAAAAAAGGGGCAGTCTAGAAGCAAAGAAGAGATCAGAAGATACCCCCCACCGAGGGCTGAGGTCAAGAGAGCAAAGAGCCAGTGTGGGCAGGTTCTCTGCTTTCATTCAAGCCTCAATAGAACCCAGCTAGTGTCTTCTTTTTCCAGCAAGGAAATTGAAAATCAGAAAATTAAATAGGTTGTCCAAGGTCACTCAGCTGGGAAGTGTTGAGGCCTGAGTCCAAATCTGAGTCTATGTTGGTCTGTGTCCTTTCCACGGTAACGCCCTTAGTTATGGGCTGGTTTTACACCGGGGATTGGAGATCACAGCAACACCCCTGGTTATAAGCTGGTTTCACACCAGGTATTGGAGATCACAGCAACACCCCTGGTTATGGGCTGGTTTTACACCGGGGATTGGAGATCAATAGCCACATGGCTCCCAGCTCTCAGCTTTTGTGCTTTCTTTAGCTGAGACTGACACTACCACACTTGGAACTTTCGTTCAGCCCACAGAGCTCTGCTCTAATGAGATGGTTCCGGCAGCAGGTGGGGGCAGGTGAAAGTGGATGACAGCATCATTCCTTCCAGAACGATAGCTGTGACCAGGACCATAGGGACCAAGTAAACTCAGCTAAGGATCTATGTGGAGTCTCCTGGCTTGTTCCAAACAGAAACTCCACACTCAGACATTAAGTATACAACTGTTCATTTATTCAGGGAAAGTAAGGGAAAAATGCAAAGGAGATTATTTTTAGAATGAAAATGATGGGTGATGAGAGGGTTAGGTGACTTAGCTTTCATATCCTACAAAATCACCCAGGAGAATGTGTGTTTGGGTCAGATGCTTCTCTCTTTGTGAGGACTTTCTCTCCTGCTCCCCCACAAAATAGATGTGCTAGTGGATGGTCCTCTGCAGCCTCAGTGACTATGGACAGCAAAGAGAACAGGAGCCCTCACCCCGGGGTAGCTTTTTGGCTCCCAGGAGGAAAAAGCCTTTTGATTGGAAGGTGTGCTCTTACTAAGGGATGCACTTAAATGGGATGGGGGTAGGGAAGGGGAAACCACAGGCCCGAGGGCTTTCCGTACTGGACCCAACCTGTAAAATCACACAGCAAGAGAAGAACAAAATTACATCTCAAGATTCTGTCTCAAATATAATTAAGGGACACAGCTCTTCTCCCTTTGGTTTTTGTTTGACTGTTTTCGTATTTGAAAAGAACATCCCACAATGGTTTTAAGTACTGTTAAACTCTCATTATCATCAAGAGCCTGAGTATTTGTCATTGTTCTATAGCAGCTGTCATCTGTAATAAAATCAGCAAGGCACTTCTGGGGAGGGGACTCTGCAGAGACAGTAACAGAGTCACTCCGGGACTGACTGTCCCTTTCTCTGCCTTTATGCTCTCTCACCTCTCAGCAGGGGACAAAACCATTCCTGGTCCAAGACTCCCATGATCTCCCCAATCTCTTGCTATGAAACTTACCCTTGCCTCTCTTACCCTCATAAAATGTGAGTTATTTCCATTTCCAGAGTCAATACTCGATTTCTTTTTGTTTGTTTGGGGGTTTTTGTTTGTTTTTGGCATAGAGACTCCTTCTGTGCCCTGGAGTCATAGCTCCCAGGAACCTCAAACGCCTGGGCTCAAGCAATCCCCTTGCATCAGCCTCCCGAGTAGCTGGGACTACAGGTGTCCACTACAACAGCCGATAACTCCATTAATTTTCAATTAAACACACATCCCTGGCTACTCTTCCATGGTTGGCATATACGGATAATTTGTGTTCTAATTTAAAGCTGACCTCCACCGGCTTCCTGCCACCAGGGGTGAGAGGTGTGTGGCTTTGACGTGGAGAGTTGGGCGCCTTCCTATAAAACACTTCCTTCTGGCCTCCGTTCAAATAGCCTTTCACTCATTTGAGTAGCAACCCTGTAAATTTTGACATACCCATATGTTGCCTGTATGATTATGGAATATTCAGCTTTATCTTTTATTTAAGTAAGCTCGTTATGAAAGGAAACCTGAATATTGTAAGTAAAAAACCAGTATCATTTGCCTTGTTTAATCAAATTAAACACCATAAAATAAAGAGGACTACTTCTTCAGCAATATCCCAACCAAAGACACCTTGGCTATCAGTGATCCAGGGACCACAGTTGGGAAAAGAATACACGTGAATCATCATCCTCTTTACATGAAATTTACTCTTCTCCTTTTTATCCTTAGAGAAGATTTCCCTTCAACTTCTCTCTGGAGGCTCCTGAAATTCCATGCAAGAATCTCACCCAAATATAAAATAACCAAGGGTTGAAAACTCACGTAACTGAGAAGGGGTCACTGAAATGTCTTAACACTAAAACTTTAAGCTCTCTGAGATTTGAGAAAGCCACATGAGGTTAGAGTTTCAACTTAATTTCAGATACACAGACAGGCTCCTGGAGGGAACAAAAAGTTGCTTTAGGGTCCAAGAAAGAACAGAGGCCAAAGCAAAATAAATCCTTTCCAAGTGATAGACCAAGGACATCAAAACAGAAAGCCAATTGTTCTAAAGTTTACCTACAATTCAGAAAAGTCTTTCTGAATTCGACTCCCAGAGAGCCAAGGAGAGCTGATACATCTTCCCGGACGGGGAGAGCTGTCTCCAGTTGTTCCTGAAACCATCCTGAGAAGCCACTGTTTTTAGCTCAGTTTTACGGGAGACGATGTAAACAGGACTAAAATGTTAAGTCAGAACAAGGATGAGAACACAGCTCTGGATGTTGGTCTAAGTCAGTGGTTCCCAACCTTCCTAGTGCCCCAAACCTTTAATACAGTTCCTCATGCCGTGGTGACCCCCAACCATAAAATTATTTTCGTTGCTACTTCGTAACTGTAATTTTGCTACTGTTATGAATCGTAATGTAAATACCTGATATGCAGGATGGTCTTAGGTGACCCCAGGGAAAGGGCTGTTCAAACCCCCAAAGGGGTCATGACCCACGGTTTGAGAACCACGGGTCTGAGTGATCTATGCCAATGGGCAGGAGAGGGATGTGCCCATAACTGATGTGAGCACTAGGATGCCTAAGAACGAGGACCTTATTTTTCTTGTGTTCCGGTACCTACAAAGTACAACAAAGCAGGAGATTAATGAATATCCACGAATGGGTGTTGATTGACTATAAAGAACCAGGATGCTTTCAGTTTTGAAAACCAATAGTAAGTGGGTTGGCCAGCTCAGAGCGGAGTCTGGTGAGTATCCAGAGCAACCTCAGCCAGGAGCAGGCACACCGCCACCTTCCCTTTCTCAAGGAGACATCCAAACCCCATGTGCCAGCAACTCTATAGTGCAAATAGGTCAGTTCTGAAATTCCTTTTGGAATCTCCAAACAGGAGTCATTCTCAGCAGAACGGAGGCCTGCCCTGAGGAGAGCGCTTACCAGGGGTCCTCAAACTATGGCCCAAGGGCCACATGCATTGGTGTGAATTGTATTTGTTCCCATTTGTTTTTTACTTCAAAATAAGATATGTGCAGTGTGCAGAGGAATTTGTTCATAGTTTTTTGTTTTTTTTTTTTTAACTATAGTCTGCCCCTCCAACGGTCTGAGGGACAGTGAACTGGCCCCCTGTTTAAAAAGTTTGAGGACGTCTTGTAGACTTTGGGTCACTCTGCTGGACCCCTTCGAACTCACAGCTGACCTTGGGCAGTAGCTGCTTACACAGTGGGATTTCTGCACGTGTGGCCATTCTGCTGCTTGTTATTCTAGAGAAGCTGATTCATGAGAGAACCAGCTAACACTGGAAAACCTCCAGATGATTCCCTACCCAAGTGCCCAGCAGAATCTAATGGAGGATGGGGTAGGACACTCATTAAAAAATGCAGAATCTTGGGCCTCTCTATTCTATTGATTTTAACTGGCCTGGGAAGAGCATTTTTTGTCCAATACTCCAGGCACAGATTAGCTGGGAAACACTTTTTTCCAGGACCCTTCAAAAGGGAACTTCTACTGGAATGCTGAAGTTATTACATCCCATTCAGTTTAGCTGAAGGGCTTTTTCCTACCAAGTTCCAATTTTATTTCAGCATGAGTAAAATATCCCTTCAAGAATTCTGTTTTTCAATTTCTTAGGGAATAGATTTTTTAAAGTGCCAGTAATATTTGCTTATTCAAGTCAGTTCTGCCTGCTTCTACCCAGCGCCACTTCATCATCACAACCAAGTCACCTTCCCCAGCTTTTGTTCTTGCAAATAGAACAGACATGCTATTTTTCCACCATAAAAGGAGAAGCAGCAATGTCCCAGACAACAAAGAACTGGAAACAATTGGAGACACGGGTCATGGTTGCTGTTGCCACAAAAGAGGTTAATACTAGACTTTTGAAACCAAAAAAGGAAAGTTAAAAGAAGTAATGGTGATAAGAATGAATAAAGAGTTAAAAATTTAAAAAAAAAAAAGCTGAATTCAAAAGAAGCTGTATTATTTTTAATAGTCTTTTTGATTCATTAATCTGCAAAAATCATCCTTATTAACAAGAAAATCAGTAATTCCAAAGATTACCTGCTACTTTCTCTCATCTTTGGGTCTCATTTTGATCAAGAAACTATTTTCAAGTCCAAACCTGATTGGTAAATGGTTCTGATGTAAGGCAAAGTCAAATAGTCATACTAATAATCTTTAATCACAGAGAATTTTGGAATAATTGTTTTTCTAATTTGAGGGTTCAAAAAGAATTTACTTTTCATGTTGACCATGAGTACATTTAAAAGTTCAAAGAAAATGAGACTAACAAGGCTAATTTTTACTCTAAATTTACCTGAGTTATTTATCCATACAATCAAATTGTAATTTATTATAAATGTGGTATTCTTTTAAAATTTAATACAAATGGCTTGATGCCTGTGGCTCAAAGACGCTAAGGCGCCAGCCTTGCACTCCTGAGCTGGCGGGTTTGAATCCAGCCCAGGCCTGCCAAACAACAATGATGGCTGCAACCAAAAAATGGCCGGGCGTTGTGGCGGGCGCCTGTAGTCCCAGCTACTTGGGAGGCAGAGGCAGGAGACTCGCTTGAGCCCAGGAGTAGGAGATTGCTGTGAGCTGTGATGCCACAGCACTCTATCCAGGGTCACAACTTGAGGCTCGGTCTCAAAAAAAAAAATTTAATATAAATGTTTAACTTAGTACCAGATGTTTTATATTAGGAAATGGTTGGCATTGATTTGAATTAATCTCTTATATGTAGCCACATGATCCAGAGAGCTTTGACCCCTCATAGAACTACACAATTATACTCATTCTATGCCCATAGCTCAAATGTATAAGCTACCGAAAAAGTAGCAAAATATTCAGATTCTTAAGAATGAGATGCTTTATTAGTGACACAACTAATCACTTTTCCTTAAAAATAAATAAACCACACAAAAGATAGGGAAAAACCTATTCAAATGAGCTCTGGGATTTATAGCTAACATATTAGTAATTAGAAGCACAACTGAGATCACCTTCTGCTCAGACTGACTCATCATTGTTTTACTTTTTTAAAAAGGTAAATTGTAAGCATAGTCAATTGTAAGTAAGCGGGGTTTTAGAATCTCCCACAATTCACTGTTGCTTCTAAAAATTAACATGTCCCTCATAATTACAGAAACATTCCACAAGGAATCATCATACTCAAAGTAGTTTTGATTTGCATTTCTCTGATGTATCATCTAACTCCAGTAAGATTAGCCCACATCACAAAATCCCAAAACCAGAGATGTTGGCATGGATGTGGAGAAAAGGGAACATTTCTACACTGCTGGTGGGAATGCACACTAATACGTTCCTTTTGAAAAGATGTTTGGAGAACACGTAGGGATCTAAAAATAGACCTGCCATTCGATCCTACAATTCCTCTACTAGGTATATATCCAGAAGACCAAAAATCATATTATTTCAAAGATATTTGTACCAGAATGTTTATTGCAGCCCAATTCATAATTGCTAAGTCATGGAAGAAGCCCAAGTGCCCACGAACCCATGAATGGATTAATAAATTGTGGTATATGTTCACCATGGAATGTTATGCAACCTTAAAGAAAGACGGAGACGTTACCTCTTTCGTGTTTACATGGATGGAGCTGGAACATATTCTTCTTAGCAAAGTATCTCAAGAATGGAAGAAAAAGTATCCAATGTACTCAGCCCTACTATGAAACCAAGTTATAGCTCAAGAATATGGAGAAAGACGATAGGGAGGGAAGGAGAGAGTAATTGGTGGGACCACACCTACGGTGCAGTCTACAAGGGTACATGTGAAATTTACTAAATGTAGAATACAAATGTCTTAACACAATAACTAAGAAAATGCTGTGAAGGCTATGTTAACTTGTTTGATGAAAATATTTCAAATTGTATATAAAACAAGCACAGTATACCCTATAATTGCTTTAATCTACATAGCTATGATTTAATAAAAAAATAAAAATAAATCATCATACTGGGGCACTGGTAAGACTTTTGTGTCCCAGCCTTTGAAAGAATATGAGTAGTAATCTAACACTGGCATGGTTACCACAAGAATGAGCCTAAAGTCAGAACGTGTCTTTGCACAACTGAGATTTTTCCAAAAGTTTGGCATTGCTCATGTTGAAAAAGAAAACAAAATTACTTACAGGAAAATCACTTGAAAGAAAAGAAAGCAGCTCTAAAAACTGATGGACTTCAAATCCTTAAGCCTCAGTAAGGACAGGCAAGGGCATGAAGCAGCCATGTGGAAACACCAAACATTTTGCTGAGAGCATGGTTGCTCCGGCCTGTAACCCCAACACTTTAGGAGGCTGAGGCGGGAGGATCATTGCATACACTCAGGAGTTCTGGAACCCTTTCCTAAAACACTACCACCTACAGAGTACGTGTCCCACTTTCCTATCCTCCTCCCCCACCCCCAAAGTTACATCAAAATGAAAACAAATGTTAAAGAAAAGGATCTATGAGTGCAATTAAATAGAAGATGAATGAATGAATGAATACATGAATGAATACATAGAATGAATACATGGGAATGTCAACATTGTATGTCTTTGAAAGCGTAATGCACTATCAGCTCCCTTGCAAAGCTAAGACATTGTTCTCTTGAAGTCCAACTCAGAATTCTGGCAGACCATGAAATTTGTTTTATTCAGATTTAAATATACATACAAAGAGGTATAGTGTTCAGTCTACTATTGTAATCAAAACATGTAGATTCAGCCTTGAAGGGTCCAGTTGAAGAATGCAAGGGCAAAGTAACAGCAAGATATTAGCAAGATCGCGTCACCCACTTAAAACTCGGGCCTGGTCACTTTCTCTTCCTTTACCTATCCCCGTATTTCTGCTAACTCCCCAGCCAAAGCCTTCAACTCGTCCTCACACTGCCCGACGTCACTTTCCCAGGAGTCCTCCTGCATTCCCAAGAAGAAAGACTTTCTCTCCTCCCTGGCACTGCGGAATCTTTCCGTACATTACCTCGGCCTCTGCCGCGCTTCTCTGTCCTCCCATCAGACGCCTCTGTGCCTTCTCACTCCTCTGTGAGTTCCCTGACGTCAGCAACTGTCTTCTCCCCTATGAGCACAGGCTGCATAAGAGTAGGTGCTACATAAATGTCTGAATATTTGAAGAATTATCTAATACCACCTTCTGTAGCACTCCTCATCCAATCACCAAATAGCCTTGCAATCCTGGTTACCATTCCACCCAGGGGGCCCTTTCCTGGCAAAAATGACACATCCTCTCCCCGTTTACTTGCCCTTTCATCCCCCAGATCAATAAACAAGTCTGTGCCTACACAACTCAAGTTTTCAACAGGTTTCCAATATGGCTCCATCCTCTGAAACAGAGAGATTTCTTTTCTGGTCTACACTGTGAATCAACCCACTTCAGGATGTGCTAAGAGTCATTCCAGGCATTACTTATTAAGCTTATATGTAGTCTATACTGGGTACAAATTCTAGGGCTTGAGCCTCTATCCAAGTGGAGAAGCCAACTCCCCAGTTTCTGCTCCTCCAGGTCAAAATCCCTCTGAGCCTCAGACTCCCCAGAACCATAAGCTCCAGAATGACTAAGACCAAAACATTTGGGTAAGAATTTTCAAAGTATCTCTAATTGTAGCCAAAAAATTCCTTAAGAGCTGGGTGTGGTGCCTGTAATGCCAGAAATTTAGGAGTCTAAAGTGGAAGAATCACTTGAGGCCAGGCATTTAAGACCAGCCTGAGCCAGAGCTAGACTCTGCCTCTAAAAAAAAGGAAAGGAAAGGAAAAAATAGCCAGGTGCAGTGGCTCACACCTACAGTCCCAACTACTCAGGATGCTGGTAGGATCCCTTGAATCCCAGAGTTCGAGGCTGCAGTGAGCTATGATTGCACCACTGCATTCCAGCCTGGGCAAGAGAATGAGACTCTATCTCTAAAATTTTTTTCAATTATTTTTTAGATTTCTTAAAAATATGTTATTTAGTTTCCAAGGAGCAATCTAGTGATTCATGACTAGTAATCATCTCCAGTCCCGTTTATCAAGATCTCTGTCTATGGAAAGGTATTTTCAAAAACAGGCTGAATTCCTCTCTCCAGAGTAGGTTAAAATAACCAGGATGACAATATCCTCTGGTTACCCAAGGATAACCATAATTTATCCTTGTAAGGATAGGCAAGGGGCTGAGGCAGCCATAATTTGTATTGATTGTCCTGAGGTTATTACTCATAGCACCCTTTTGCATTCTCAAAAGTATCCTGATTTGGACGACTAAGTGTATGATTATCCTGACTATAACTCTGCCTTACTGAGAGTAGGGGAGACTTCACAGCCTCCATGAGCACTACTACTCTGAGTGACCAGTTAATCAGTTTAAGATAAGAAAATCCATAATCACCCAGCCTGTTTATACATCCTCCTCCATAAAAAATAATAATCTAGATTTTTTTTTGAGACAGAGTCTCAAGCTGTTGCCCTGAGAGTGCTGTGGCATCATAGCTCACAGCAACCTCCAACTCTTGAGCTCAAGTCATCCTCTTGCCTTGGTTTTTCTACTTCTAGTAGAGACGGGGGGGTCTCGCTTATGCTCAGGCTGGTCTCCAACTCGTGAGCTCAAGCAATCCACCTGCCTCAGCCTCCCAGAGTGCTGGGATTGCAGGCACGAGCCACTGTGCCCGGCTTAATCCAGACTTTCAGTAAGAAAATTGTAGCAATCGCTGACATTTTTCATATATAGGGAGGATGTACTTTTTGCCCTTGCTACAAAACCAGCTGAACAACATAACCCAACTAGCTGCTTTGTTACAGAGGGAAAACATAAGCAAAAGAGGTCATTTCAACTCAAAGGAATCTGTAGATGAGATAGCTATTATCTGTATTAATTATATCTCCAGTGACCTACTTTTAGCAGAAAAAAATCCTTGCACCAAAAGCCAATCTGATATATCTTCAAAGGCTGTAATTAAACATATAAAAGAAATTCTGTTGCTATGTGGGGAAGAAAAAGAGGAAAAGTAAGCCCTCTCTTTTTTTATTCTACAAATTAGTGGAATGCCTTTGCTATCACGATAAGAGTTATTCCTCCAAGATACAAGGAAGCAAAGTGCACACGCTAAAGCTTACTCTTATTGTATCCCAGCGATGCAGATGTGTTTTAATGCCTTTTTTTTTAATGGTGGATAAGATGGTATGACACAAAAATTATAGCAAGATAGCCCATTTTGGGTTATTTTTTTCTTGGAGTTAAAGGGCCTACGCTTGCTTGAATCCTAGACTTTTAATATACTAGTTATCTGTACAACAAGCAAGTTACTTAACCTCTCAGTTTCTTCATCAGCAAAACTGATAGAATAAGACCACCCCCTTCATTATTATTTATGAGAATTAAAATTACTTTTAATTTTCAGCAGTATTCCAATATTATCATAACAAGTGATGGGGGTGATAATTGTGGAAATGAACAGAAAGAAGCATATGGAAGGGTTTGAGAGGCTCAGGGCATTTGGGAGACAAGGTTAGAAACAGGAATTACAACGTCAGAGACCAGGAACTTGGTGGCATTTCTATTAATAACGGGCAGTTGAAAATGGCACCTGTATTGGTTTTCTAGATTTCTGTAACAGTACCACAAACTGGGTCACTCAAAACAACAGAAATGCATTCTCTCCCAGAGGCATTGAGGGAGGCTGGTTCCACACTCTCCTCCAAGCGTCAGGGGGGTAGCTAACAATCTCTGACCATCTTTGGTTTGTGGTAGGGTAAGTCCAACCTGTGCCTTTGCTGTCACGCAGTCACCCTTCCTTTTTGTCTGTATCCAGATTTTACTCTTCCTATGAGGATGCCCTACATGATGGGTTTGGGGCCCACTCAACTCCACCATGACCACACCTTGACTAGCTTGCATCTACAAAGACCCTATTTCCAAATAAGATCATAGTCACAGGTTCCAGATCCACCAGGGGCTGGCAGCTCCATGTGGTGCTACTTAGGAATGCTGATCATAGTCTCAATGCTCAGAGAAAACTGGTATGATACTTATCGGTAGGCTCGTCATACAAAAGGAAAGAGTAGGGGATTCCTGTACATTTTCTAAATCTAGCAAAAATTTTTTTAACCTCCAACAGGAAAGAGAAAGGAGCTCTTTATTATTCTACTTTTTTTACCCACCATCCAGACTTCACCCGGCAGGTTAAAGAATTTCCTCTTTACAACTCTTCCCCTCATATTTATTTTCTGTGTGAAGCGATTTCACTAAGGAAAAGTTACTTTATTAGGAGTAAATATGGGTAAACAGTCAGATTATCAAGCTTCTGCATCAATGCAGCAGCATCTTTGAAATGTCTTCAATAACAACCCCAGAAATTTGAACCCAGAGAACTCATTTTAATCTAGAACAACTAGATTAAAAATAGCTTCCTATTTTGTACCCTCCCACAACATCTAGACCAGTGATTTTCAACCAGTGTGCCGCGGCACACTGGTATGTTGTGAGAAGATCTTAGGTGTGCCGCAAAAACTTTTTAAAGACCCTTTATTTTCAAAAGAAGTTCAAAGCACAGTAAGTATATTCTTTTTTAACTCTTTTTTTTTTTTTGATCAACATAATTTAAGTGAGCCACAGAAGTTTAACTATAGGTTCAAGTATGCTATGAGATAAAAAAGGTTGAGAAACACTGCTCTAGCCTAACAAAATAATCTGCAGAACAGACCTTCAAATGCTTGGTGGCTGAAAAAGAAAGGGTCAGACAACATCTTGCGATTGTTCTCACATTCCAGGGCTCAGCACTACACCACCTTCACAGGTGGGCAAAGGAGCTCCAACTTTAGAGGGCCTCGTTCTGACCTTCTTTCACTTTCTCCCCATCCAAGGGATCCAGATGGACCATGGCTACTCGACATCCATGTCCGCTCCCCAGTTCCATGGCCTTGTTCCAGGTCCTGGAAACCCTGGCAGCCTTGTTCCAGGTGCTGGAGTCTCTGGAACCCACTTCTGGGACTTACGTGGGCCATTCCTCAATCCATCATCTGGGGTACAAACAATAGGTTTGTGTGAACCTATTAAGAATAGCCAAGGGACAGGTGTTTGTGGGGCTGTGAAGACAGAACGTGGATGTGCTAGCCAGGGCCCGGGTAAAGTCCTATGCACTGTGGGTGGGAGGGGCTCGGGAGAAGGGAACCCTGCCGGGGGGGCTTCTATATCTGTACTCCTGCCGGGCCCTGCAAAGATTCAGTGAGTCCCCTTGCTCAATCAAAGGCAAAATTCTCTTGTTTACACCTCTAACCCAGAACATAGTTCCCCACATTCCAGATATTTTGGTATTGATCTATTCTGTCAAGCATTATCAGGCTTTGGTTATTTGATAAAAAGAATGGTTGACTAAACAGAAGAAACTTTCATTTGCAAACTCAGTTTTTAAGAAGTGAAGGAGCCTTTGCGAGTATCTAAGAATGGAACATATTATTAGCTAAATAAGTTAAAAGTCTTTGTGGTAGCCAGTGTTTGTGGGCAAATAAGATACTCACAACAATCAGGGTGGTGTCACATGGTCACATACATATCCATGTGCACCCTGAAACAACCATCATTACTGTGCATACGTAGGTTCCAAACACATGCATTACCATAAAACGCACTCAGGTTGGGCCCTACAGGTGAAATCAGCTTGACAATACTAATTAAAAGTGCATTTAAACTATCTTCAAAGTAGTCATTAAATCTCATTTTATACGTCCTATAATCCCACCATTTTCTACGGGGTGAAAGTCCAAAGAGAACCAAAAGGGGATGGAAATGAGACGGCCTTGACAGGACTTTGCCAGGTCAGGTTGTACACAAAAAAGCAAAATTAACTGCAGAGTACACGTGCACATTGAAATGGTCATCTGCACAGTTATTCACTAGAAGTTTAGTTACACTGGTCTCCAGATCTGACCAGCTTTTTCCTCACTGGTTATGCTACTGTGGGTCCCCACTCTTGCTTTAAATTCTATATGGAATGAAAATGCAATTCTGATTTTCCTGGTGAGAAATATTTGCAAGCAGTCTGTTTAGTCTTCCCTTACCATCACCCCCAAAACATACAGATGAATTTTTTCCCAGCAAATGTTTGTGTCTCTTTGTTTTGAGCAAGGGTCTTGCTCTGTTGCCCAGGCATCATCATAGCTCACTGCAACCTCAGGCTCCTGGGCCCAAGAGATTCTTCCACCTTGGCCTCCCAAAGTGCTGGTATTACAGGCATACACAATCTCATTTGGCTTCATTGTATGTTTAAAGGAAAAAATTCTAACCTGTTGGGAAAATTAGCTGAAATTTTTATTATGCTTTACATAGAACTTGTGTGCCTATAATTCAACAACCAACCAAAACCAAGACTCTTTGGCTAATGTTCATTGACACAGTTGATGTCCATTCTCCAGATCTTCTTTTCCTCCTCTCCCTCATTCTTTTTCAAACTCAGAATCTTCAGTTTCTAGTCATCTGCTAGTTTTTGACAATCTGAACTCTGTCCTACAGATAAGCAGGGTCTTTAACTTTCTTTACCTAGATTGTGACATCTAATCAACCACTGGCTGGCATAAACTCACTCTCTGCCTGCCCCAGCCTCCCCTTTCCTCTATGAAGCACACGTGTAGCAGATGCAAAACTAATCAAGAGATTAGAACAAGTGGGATCTGGAGGATCTCTTAAGGCCAAGAGTTCAAGACCATGAGACCAGCCTGGGCCACATGTCAAGATCCCATCTCTAAAAAAATTTTTTAAATAAAATAGTAAATACAAAACTTTTCCCACAGTGTATAAGGAGCCATTTGCTCTTAGAGTGTGTGCACTGTAGAGGCCGTTGACATGCCCACTAGATGCCCATGTGCCTATGTAAGGGCCCCTCCAGCCAAGCCAGAGAGAAATACACACAAAACTCCCTTCTGGTAACATGGATGCTATTAATAGTATACAAAGTCATTCATCTCATGCTCCACACTCCAGTGAAAAAAAATTCAGGCAGGGACCACTGGTTTACACAGGTAATCTCAGCACCTTGAAAGGCTGAAGCTGGAGTATCATTTGAGGCCAGGAGTTCAAAACCAGCCTGGGTAACATAGTGAGACCCCATCTCTACAAAAAAAAAAAAAGAAAGAAAAGCCAGGCATGGTAGTGTGCGCCTATAGTCCCAGCTACTCAGGAGGCTAAGGCAGGAGGATCACTCAAGTCCAGGAGTTAGAGGTTTCAGCAAACTATGATTATGTCAATGTACTCTAGCCTGGGCAACAGAGCAAGACCCTATCTCTAAAATACATATAAATATGTAATAAAAAACATAAAAAATAGTTCAACACAAGCAATCAATTATTCCCAAAAGTTCTAAGAACCATAAAATTATTCCCTAAAGTTCTAAGAATCTATAAAATTCAGATTCTAGAGGACTATGTACTTATTTGCTTATTTTGTTTTAGTGGGGAGTTGGTGGCAAAAAGTGAAAGAAATATAGAGGCTTTAAGAGTTTGAGAAAGGAGGGTGGTGCCTGTGGCTCAGTGAGTAGGGTGCTGGTCCCACGTACCAAGGGTGGTGAGTTCAAACCCAGCCCTGGCCAAACTGCAACAACAACAAAAAAGAATAAATAAATAAAAATAAATAAACTTGACTTTAAAAAAAAAAAAAAGGGTTTGAGAAAGGAGCAAATCTGAGAAAAAGATTTAGAAATGAAAACAATGGGAGATTATTTGCTAAGATACTCTGAACATTTGAAGGTTGTCATACTTTCGTCTCTGGCAACAAAGGATTTGTTGATAAACTTTATTAACTAAAATAAACTGGTGGATTTAATTATCTTTTTTGTTATGGCACATAACTTTTAACAATTACATTCTGCCCTTTTAAGAATTTCAAGATCATTCTTTCCAACCTGTCTTAAAAAGAATTTCAAGATCACCTCATAAAGAATAGTTGGCTTGCATGCACACACATATACACATTCTTAAGTTGAATTATAGCCACCAAAAGTTAATAGCGTTACTTGTGGGTTGGAGGAATACAGTGTTTGCTTTTATGCATTTATGCACAAGTAAACACAATTTTATCCCCATTTTGTTATGAACATGTCTATTAGTTGTCAAAGTTTAAACCTAAGAGTTTTGCTAAATTTTTTTTTTAAGTTATAGAATCAGTTTTACTGTTATGAAGGGCAGGGATACAGTCTGTTCTGTTTCCTCTTTATTGTCAATGTGAGGGCTTCATTGGCTTCAAGATACCCTGTTGGCTATCTTGATACTAAAGTCATCCCAAAGTTTTAATATATATATATTAAAATACTAACTACTAATACGTCACTGAAAAAAATTTAGATCCCTACAACAATTGTGTCAAAACATGCTCTGACAAGACTTTTAGCTAAAAGGTCTGTAAGATGGAGAATGTGCTACATTATATTTCTTTCCTAAATCTTCAGAAAAATATGAGCATCCTACTCCAAATTGTTCACAAACATGAAGCTTATTACCCTGTGCTGGAGGCCAAATCGGGATCTCATTTCTACTTTGATAACTAAAGATAAAATCTTGTACTTGAATTATATGTTCTTGTGGTTGATTTTTCTTTTTTAAAAGGCAAACGTAAAAGTGATCCTTTTAATCTCCCCTGACTAGCAAAAATTAAAGTCAGATAGTAACAAAATGTTGGTGGATGTGTGGGGAAGTTGAAAGGTTCATGCATTGCTGATGGGAACAATAAAGTAGTACAGATGCTGTGGAGAAAACTTGGCAGTTTTTTTTTAAATAAAAATATACACATTACGGATTGGCTATTATATGATACTAAGAAATTATTAATTTTAGTAGGTACGATAATCATATTGTGCTTAGTAGCACGATTGTTATTAGATCAGTGATGGTATATTTAAAAGTGAAGTCTAAAATTTTTAAAGGTTTAGTAAAAGATAAACACCTTCATACACACCTGTGTGTCCATCTCTAGACAGAAAGCATATATTCCAAAATTAAGTAATTGCATAATTTAAATAAAAGGAAGGCAGCTGATTATTGCAGGATAAAATATTGTACAGCAATCCAAGGGAAAAGGGAGTGCCCTCAATCTATGGTGCAGCAGCATAGATGGATATTACGAGTATCTGTGACAAATAGGTTTTCAAGCATGTCTTACCATAAACATTCATTTTGAAGCACACATATAATATGTTATTTCATAGTTGCAATAGCCACAAAAGATTTGGAGACCAGGCATCCTGGCAGATGAATGAAGGCAGATGCTGATGGGTGGGCTGGGCACTCAGGGAGGAAGTGAGGGCCCATGGCAGGGCTTGCAGAAGACAATCCAGTCCTCAGCAATGACCTAGTCAGGGTGTATATTTATTTATTTTTCACCGAGTGGATCAAATGTTTTAGAAAGCAAATAAAATGCACTCATCATAAAATGGAATCACTCCAGGCCACCACAAAGACATCTCAATGTGTCTCCACTCACGTGTCAGCAAGACCTTTAGAACTGAGCCTTCCCCTTTACAGGCCCGCCAGTCGCAGTTGTGCACCCTCAGCTCTCCCCTCTTCTTTTGCCTAACCAACCCCAAGTTTCCCAAACGAAAAGCTTGTTTGGAAATTGCTTTCTGTCATTCATTGATGTGCCTCTAATTCCAATCCCCAGTTCCCTTTTCTTTTTAATCACAATAACCAAGCAGGCTCTTCCAGGCACTGACCCTTTTGTAGCCCTTCATTTTGAAGTGAACTGTGGCCAATAGAGAAATAAACCCATGGGGTTTAGAGGTGCCTCCAAAGGGGCCCTGGCCTTGGCTGATGCCAAGGAGCATGCAATCCACACACACACTAAACAAATGAATGAATGAATAAGTGAATTAGAAAGAAAAGAGAAAGGACAAGGAGGAAGGGACAGGAAAGGTAAAGTTTAGGAGAGAGAAAAACAAACTCCACAGGAATATGGTGAGTTGGCGGAGCCAGACACATCTCCCAAATTTATTATCCCCATAAACAATTCTGGCCCAGTGGGAAAATAACCAGAAGTCTGAATACAGCAACAAATTGTCTTGAAATTGAAGACCACCTTGCTCTTTCCACAGTTTTTTTATTTTATTTTATTTTTTGAGACAGAGCCTCAAGCTGCCACCCTGGATGGAGTGCTATGTCATCACAGCTCACAGCAACCTCCAATTCCTGGGCTCAAGTGAGACTCCTGCCTCCACCTCCCAAGTAGCTGGGACTATTGGTGCCAGCCACAACGCCCGGCCATTTTCTTTCCACAGTTTTTATGTTCTAGGATGAGTACA
>CAUYON010062026.1:0-10348 GCA_963573935.1 Arctocebus calabarensis
GAAAATTGCTTGACCTTGATTGCACTATTGTACACAGCTATGATTTAATAATAAAGACAATAAAATTAAAAAAGAAAAAAGAAAATTGCTTGAGCCCAAGAGTTTGAGGATGCTGTAGCTATGATGCGATGGCATTCTACCCTGGGCAATAGTTGAGACTCTGCCTCAAAAAATAAAAAAAGAAAAGAAAAGACAAAACATAATATAGTACCTGCAATGGTCTTAATGTTTGTGTATCCCCCAATGACCTTGCATTGAAACCTAATTACCACTGTGAATGTAGGAAGCGGAGGAGGTTCCAGAGCTCTCTCTCCGTCTATTTGCATGTGCCGTGGAAAAACTGTGTGAGCTCACAGCAAGGAGGTGGCAGAAAGGACCTCCGTGAAGACCCAGATCTGCTGGTGCCTTGATCTTGGACTTCCCAGGCTACAGAACTGTGAGAAGTAAGTGTCTGTTGTTGAAGCCACCCAGTCTATGTTGTTACAGCAGCTCAGGCTGACTGAGGCAATCTGCTTCTGCCTATTTCTGCATCCAGCTCTAAATGCACTTGTGTTTGTGTCTGTTCTTTTTACCTGCAAGTCAACTGTATGTTTCTCTTTCTTCTGGATGTGTGCTCGCTGTTTGATCCAGTAATGCTGTAGGCATTTCTGTAAGGTGGAGGTTATATTATTATAACTTATATTATTTAACATTTTTATGTATTTACTATCATTATTATTATTTTATAGTTATCACTATTGAGCCCTGATTTTTTTTATTTTTTTGGAGACAAAGTCTCACTCACCCTGGGGTTGAGTGCTATGGCATCATAGCTCACAGCAACCTCAAACTCCTGGGCTCAAGTGATCCTCTTACCTCAACCTCTCAAGTAGCTAGGACTACAGGTGTCCACCACAACCTTGGGTATTTTTTAGAGATGAGGTCTTGCTCTTGCTTAGGCTGGTCAGACCTTGTTTGTACATGCCCATAATTATTACGGAGTTGTAATCACGGCAAATTTCGTTGTTTAATCTTGTCTCTTTTGTGAAACATTATGCCTTAAGCATTTTCTCAAAATGCATAATTATTTCAATGATTTACCAGATCTCACTTGATGAGATCGGATCCCATAAATTTCCCCAAGTGTCAGATAACTAGATAAAGTTCTTGTAATGGGATGAGCCCTGAAGAAAAAATTCCTGTAGAAACAGCTGTAATTACAACATTGCCAGGATTCCTGTTCTTTGGCTTGACATTATTTGTTTTACTGCCCTTTTCTTGGGGAAGCTTCCTACCCATGATTCTTTGCAGCTCTGTGTAGAAGTACTGAGCCTACAACTAGAGCAACTAGAATAAATGCCTAGTTTTGAAAACAGTCTGTTCATTGGTTCTAGAATAAGATCACTAATTGCCCAGAATCACTTAATGATCTCCAAGTGACTCATTTGCCTATTTATGAGAACTTTTTAAACAGCCAATCACTTTCCCATGCCCTGAACCTTCTCTACACTTTGTATATCTTCTTTAATTTTTTTTTTTGTTTGTTTGTTTCAGGTTAATTGAGGGTACAAAGAATTAGGTTACAATGTTTGCATTTGTTAGATAAAGTCCCTCTTATAATTGTGTCCCACCCCCAGGGATGCCCATTAAATGGGAGCCCACCCATTCCTCACCCTCCTCCCTTCTCTGGCTCCCTTGTTCCTCCACCCCCCAGCTTGAATTGATCTGAGTTTTTCCTCTTATGTGAGCATGTCTTAGATCATCTACTGGTTTCATATTAGTATTGAGTACATTGGATTCTTGCTTCTCCATTCTTGTGGTACTTTACTAAGAAGAATGTCATGGCTGGGTACAGTGGCTCATACCTATAATTCTAACACCCTGGAAGGCGAAAGTGGGTGGATTGCTTGAGCTCAGGAGTTCGAAACCAGCCTGAGCAAGAGCAAGACCCCATCTCTAAAAATAGCTGGGCATTGTGGCAGGTCCTTTTAGTCCCAGCTACTGGGAAGACTGAGGCAAGAGAATTGCATGGGCCCAAGAGTTTGACTGTGAGCTATGATGCCACCGCACTCTACTGAGGGTGACAGTGTGAGACTCTGTCTCAAAAAACAAACAAACAAACAAAAAAACGAAGGTGTTTCAACTCCATCCAGGTTAATGCAAAAGATGTAAGCCTCCATCTTTTTCATGGCTGAATAGTATTCCATGGTCTACATATACCATATACCATGATTAACAGCTTGTTAATCCATCCCTGGGTTGGTGGGGATTTAGGTTGTTTCTACCTTTTGGTGATTGTAAATTGAGCTGCGATCAACAGTCTAGTGCAAATGTCTTTGTGATAAGAGGATTATTTTCCTTCTGGGTAGGCGCAGGATGAAATGGGAGGTCTAGTTCGAGCTCCTTGAGGATTCTCTATACTTCCTTCCATAAAGGTTGTATTAGCTTGGTGTCTCATGCATGTCTGCTTTCAAACTGAAAAAGTAATAAAGCAAAGAGAAGGCTTGGAAACACGAGGAATTCGGCACACTTTCCTGTGGCAAAGGTTTTAATTTTTTCCCCATAGAGCACAGTATTATCCCATGCTTAGCTTTCTGAGGGCAATTTAGCAACAGGCTTTACCTAACAGAGCAGTTTGGGCTCCATCTCATTTTGGGTAATTACCTCTCTTTTCAAAGCTTGTTTCTCCGGTGCTTCTGCTGGTCCTGGTGTGTCAGACAGCCACACTTAGCCCCAGGATCTGTTGCTCTGAAGGCAATAGAAAGAACTGCTTAATTTCCTTCATCAAATATCCAGCATGGAATGTAAGTCTATGTGTAAAATAAGGAATTCGACACCAGTCATAAAAATCTACCCACAAACAGGTGGGGAATGAAAATAAACTCCTAACCAGAATGGCCAAGTCAATAAAAGATTTCGTAAACCCAGGAAAGACTAACATTACTGACAGCTGGATGTCTAATCTGAGTCATTACCCAAATAGGCCGACCTGCACGATGTTCCCCCAATCCTGGGCATTTTCATTCAAAAGGCTATGCTTTCTGGGAACTGGGTTTGCTAACACCTCAATAAAGTTAGTCACTGCAAACAAAGAGGGGAAGTCGGCCAGCCCCTTGGCAGCCTCTCCCAGATTTTTTTTTTTATAAATATTTTTTTTCTGCTAGAGTTTTCAATCTTTGCATTTGAGTGCAATTCAAAAATGCTTTACTTCAAATAAAGGAGTGTGTTTTCAAATATTCATTGCAGCCAGAAAGGGAAAATGTCATTTTCCTTTGTGCCAAGAAGATATTTTGGGGGTATTGGCTGACAGAAATTGGCCAAACCACACCTGAGAACTGTTCCCTGAGGCTCCATAGCACTCAACCAAAATGCCCTGATAGACGCTTGGCCAAACAGTGAGCCCTGGGGACCTTAGATAAGCCCATCACATCCTCTCTGCCTGGACTCTGACTGTGGAGGAAAGGGTCAAAAAGACTGAAAATGACAGAAAGTGATTCAGCCCCATGGCAATGCCCTGAAAAGATTCTTCACTACATCCATGAAGTAATGCTGATTCCTCTGATCTTCTTGTCTTTGAATTCTCTGAATTACTTCATCCTTCTACTAAATTTCTTTTTCTCTCCTCAAGTTAATCAGACTTAGTTTCTGTTGCTTGCAGTCAAAGAACCCAACCTGCTACCTTTGCCACTCCAGGGCAACCAGCACACAATTGCAGGAGGAACCAGCCCTCTTGTGTGCTGTCAAGTTGGGAATGGTGCCCTGGGCGTTGTGCAAGTCAGGGCTCTGTCATGACAGTCTGTTCTGTACACCGCTGCTACCGTTCTCTTTCTAAAGAACATATAAGAACATGTCACGTCTTCCCTTGCAAACCTTCAATGCCTCTCCTTTACAATAAATAATAAAATCCAAATGGGCTTCAAGACGCTCCGTAAGGTGCCTGCTCCCTCAGCCCCTCCTCTTCACACCATCTTGCACCCAAGGCTGGGGCGATTAGACAAGCCGTGTTTCGACACACCCTGCATTCTCCAGCTTCCAGGACTAGGTCAGTGTGCAAATCTGTCCCCCCTTTCCTCTCAGTACCACGTCAGTCAACATTCCAACCACCTCTACAGGTCCTGCTGCTATTCTGCTTTTGTTGACTTCCTAAGGCCTTCTTGATCAAAATACATTTTATTTTATTTATTATTGATTTTAATTATTTGAGACAGAGTCTCGCTCTGTCAGCCTGGTAGAGCGTAGTGGTGTCATCACAGCTCATTGCAACCTCAAACCCCTGAGCTCAACTGATCCTCCCTCCGCAGCCTCCCAGAGGGCTAAGACTATGGGCATGAGCCACCGCCCAGCCCGCACTATAGTTCTCAATCTTTGGTCAACCAGCTGTGCTTTGTTTGGACCTCGGGTTACCACACTCACTGTTGCTTGTCTCCAATGAGAGTCTCAGGCAAGAGTCTCTTTGTCCTATTTTGTTGTGAGGCCCCAGAGGCCAAGGACTGTATAACCTACAGTTGCACAGGGTCTCCCATTACCAGCTTCCCACTCCCTGCACCCCAGAAGGAAGCGTGTTTTCCATTCAGCAGATGGCAGTGTTTAAAATTGCCCAGAAAGCAGCTTGGGGAGCTGGAGAGAGTCAATCTGGGGACTCTCAGTCATTTTCCTGAGCTGGCTTTTTCCTTCCTGTTCCCCGCCCACAAGTCTCTCTCACACACTGTGCCCACGTCTCCAACTCAGGGTTCCCAGTCCGCTTTGTTACGGCCCTGCAACTAACAAGAAGCATCGGCAATCTTCAGGTCAGGTTCCTTCTCTTTTTGGCTAGAGAGAACCATGCAAAACACCTGATAGAATGAGTGAGTTGAATGAAGAAGTGCATTCAGGGAAGAAGTTTTTCTTAAAAACACACACAACAGATGTGTTTTTGTTTTCTTCTGTTCTTTTCTTCTTTTTTCTTTGAAGGGAAGGGTGTGATGGCATCATAGCTCACAGCTACCTCAAACTCTTGGGCTCAAGCGATCCTCCTATCTCAGGGTCCTAAATAGCTGGGACTACAGGGGCCTGCCACAACTGCTTGCTAGTTTTCTACTTTTAGTAGAGGAGTCTCACCCTTATTTATGCTGGTCTCAAACTCCTGAGCTCGGGCAATTTGTCCGCCTCAGCCTCCCAGAGTGCTAGGATTACAAGCATGAGCCACCTTGCCCAGCTTTTTCAAATATAAAATAATTCATCATCATTCTTGGAGCCCTGTTTTCTGAGCAACACTGAGCATTCATGTAAGTTAACGTCTTTGACAATACTATCTTAAATTTTAACATACAGAAAATACAGTTATGTATACAAAAGGAAGATCATATGATTTATTATATTACTTTTTTTCTTATTAAAATACATCAGATTGAGGCTGGGTACGGTGGCTCCTGCCAGTAATCCTAGCACTCTGGGAGGCCCAGGTGGGTAGATTGCTTGAGCTCAGGAGTTGGAGACCAGCCTGAGCAGAACAAGACCCCATCTGTAAAAAATAGCTGGGTGTTGTGGTAGGCACCTGTAGTACCAGCTAGTTGGGAGGCTGAGGCAAGAGGATCGATTGAGCCCAAGAGTTTGAGGTTGCTGTGAGCTATGATGCCATAGCACTCTACCAGAGTAAGGCTCTGGCTCAAAAAATAAATAAATAAATAAAATGAATTATGTCAGATTGTACCCAGAATAAAAGTAATAATAGAATTTAAGGGCATGATCAAGGAGGCTAAACTTCTTACTTGGTAATTCTGCATAGTTAAAAGTGGCCTATATATTTTTTTAATGTCATTTTATTGTAGTGACTTGTTTCCTTCCTGGAGGAACATTCATCCTTGTTACTTTTGTGAACTTTTGCTTTTTTTTTTTTTTTCCAGATTAATGTGAGGCTACAAACAATTAGGTTACAGTATTTATTTGTTAGGAAAAGTTCCCTGTTATAGCTGTATCCCACACCCAGGAGGTGTGCCATATACCCTTACATTATGGCCATTGAGTAAGAGCACCCATCCCCCTCCCCTCCCTTGTCTCCCTCCCCATCATTTTAGCCTAACAAGGTGAGTCATTTTCTTATCCTGAATCACTGACTATAACTTCCTAATAAAAGGTCATTACATTCTCTGTCATGGCCCTTTTGAAACTTCCTATTTTTTTTTTTTTTTTTTTTTTTTTGTGGAGACAGAGTCTCATTTTACCACCCTCAGTAGAGTGCTGTGGCGTTACAGTCACAGCAACCTCAAACTCTTGGGCTTTAAGCAATCCTCTTGCCTCAGCCTCCCGAGTAGCTGGGACTACAGGTGCCCACCACATTGCCTGGCTATTTTTTTGTTGCAGTTCTGCTGGGGCTGGGTTTGTACCCGCCACCTGTGGTATATGTGGCCAGTGCCCTACTCACTGAGCCCCAGGCGCCGTCCAAAACTTCCTCATTCCTTTTTTTTTTTTGAGACAGAGCCTCAAGCTGTCACCCTGGATAGAGTGCTATGGCATCACAGCTCACAGCAACCTCCAATTCCTGGGCTCAAGCGAGTCTCTTGCCTCTGCCTCCCAAGTAGCTGGGACTACAGGTGCCCACTACAATGCCCGGCCATTTTTTGGTTGCAGCCGTCATTGTTGTTTGGTGGGCCTGGGCTGGATTCGAACTCGCCAGCTCAGGTGTACGTGGCTGGCACCTTAGCCCATTGAGCCACAGGCACCGAGCCGAGATTTTGACTTTGTTGAACTTCTCTAGTATACAGCTGTCTTCTGTTTCATTCTTTCTCATCATGATTTCCTTCTGACTGATTTACATTTATTTTGCCTTCTGTAATGTCTCAAGATAGATGCTTAGATCATTAATTTTCATTTTTTTAAAAAAAGTATTTAAAGTTATAAATTTCCCCGTCAGTAATATTTTAGGTACCACCTATAAGTTTTGATATGTATTATTTTCATTATTCAAAACATTTTTTTCAATTTTTTTTTTTTTTTTGAGACAGAGTATCACTTTGTCGCCTTTGGTAGAGTGCCATGGCATCACAGCTCACAGCAACCTCTAACTCTTGGGCTTAAGTGATTCTCTTGCCTCAGCCTCCCAAGTAGCCGCAACGCCCAGCTACTTTTTGTTGCAATTGTTATTGCTGTTTTAGCTGGCCAGGGCTGGGTTCAGACCTGCCACCCTTGGTATATGGGGCTGGCGCCCTACCCACTGAGCCGTAGGCACTACTCTCACTTGATTTTTTTTGCCTACAAATACCAGAAGCATTTTTAAATTTCCTAATACATGGAGATTTTCTATTTATGTTTTTATAAATATTTCTAGTACAAATGAATTGAATATACTGCTCTATATAATTTCAATCTTTAATTAATTTGTTGCAACTTACTTTTAAGGTCACAGATACAGCCAATCTGAAAATTTGTAAGTACACACAAGTTGGTTGCAGTGTTTTATTTATATATAGTTACACACAAACCACATTCCTTATTTTATTCGAAAGTTCTAATCTGTATTGACCTTTGCCTGCTTAGATGTCAATTACTGACAAGATGCACTAAAATTCTCTATTGTGATTATAGACTTAACAGTTTCTGGTAAGTTCTACGAATTTTTGCTTTATATTACATATATTTAAATTATGTTAATAGATTCACCCAAAGTTAAAACTGCCATATCTTTAAACTAAACTGAGCTTTTATCATTATAAAGTGACTCTCTGCTTGGCGCCTGTGGCTCAATGGGCTAAGGCACCAGCCACGTACACCTGAGCTGGTAGGTTCAAATCCAGCCCAGGCCCGCCAAACAACAATGACAGCTGCAACCAAAAAATGGCCAGGCGTTGGGGCGGGCGCCTGTGGTCCCAGCTACTTGGGAGGCGAAGGCAGGAGACTTGCTTGAGCCCAGGAATTGGAGGTTGCTGTGAGCTGTGATGCCATAGCACTCTATCCAGGGTGACAGCTTGAGCCTCTGTCTCAAAAAAAAATAATAAAATAAATAAAGTGACTCTCTTCTCTATATTGCTTTTTTGGGGTGTTAAATATAACATTAATGTAAGACTAGTTTTCTTTTAATATTATTTCTATAATATTTCTTCTAGCCTTTTACTTCTATCTTTTTTGTCTCTTGTAAACAGCACAAGAGTTGAATTTTTGGCTCAACGCCTGTGGCTCAACCGGCTAAGGCACCAGCCACGTACACCTGAGCTAGCGGGTTCGAATCCAGCCTAGGCCCGTCAAACAACAATGACGGCTGCAACCAAAAAATGTCCGGGCGTGGTGGCAGGTGCCTGTAGTCCCAGCTACTTGAGAGGCGAAGGAAGGAGACTCGCTTGAGCCCAGGAACTGGAGGTTGCTGTGAGCTGTGATGTCACAGCACTCTATCCAGGGGGACAGCTTGAGGCTCTGTCTCAAAAAAAAAGAGTTGAATTTTTACTATCCATATGGTACCTTCATGTTCTAACTGGAGTATTTAGTTATTACTAAAAAGATTGCATTTAATATGAATGCTAATATATTTGAGTTTGAATCCATAATCTTGTTTTGTGCTATTTTCCCACTTGTCCTGGGTTGCTTTTTGTCCCTTTTCTCATCTCTTTTTGGATTATTTACAATCTTCCATTTTGCTGTCTACTACTACAGAAGTCAGTCACTGTTTCCATTCTTTACTACCTTAAAAAAACAGTGATATGCAAGGCTCACAAAATTCAAAGCTAAACAAAATATGTATCCTCTCCATTAATTCCATTATCTCTTCCAACTTAAATACTATTATTTTCATGTATTTAATCTTAGACTTTTTTCTGGCCTCCCCAACATTATTATTATTCTACATTTGTTTTGAATTTTCTAAATATTTACCACCTTCTTTATTCTTCATTGCCTATTATATCTTACTTTTTCCACTCAGCATCTCCTTCCAAGAATAGCCTTGAGAATTTCCTTTAGTGAAGATCTGTCAGTAGCTGCCTTGGTTTCTGCCTTAAAAACTATCTTCTTTTCACCCTCACTGTTGAATTTCTCCCTCTGGTTGCTGGATCACTAAACTGTCTACATGTGGACTTATTTTTATTTATCCTGCCTGGGCTTTTGCTTTTGTTTTTGGGTGGCAGTCTTATCCATCCTACAAAATTCTCAGGCATCAGCTCTACAAATCCCGGCTCTGTCCTCAGACAAACCTCTATTCTCCCTGATTCTTAATTCGTCTTACAAATCATTCCTCGATTTGGTTCTCTAAGATGAATTCTGTATACTTTTTCTTCTGCTCCATCTTACAGTTCATTTATTATCTTCAGTTCTAAGCTGCTAATAAACCTATTTGTTGGATTTTTATTGCAACTATTAAATGTTTCCTATCTATAAGTTGTACATGGTTCCTTCTTCAACAAGTTTTCCAGGTCATTTCATGGTTTCTGGGTCCTTGCTGATATTTTCATCTTGCCTTCTACGTGGAGTAAGGCAGTAAGCCTCACGTTTCACAGGTGTGCTCTGGCCGGCCGCTCTTGCATGCTCTGCATCCTCTGGGTTTAGGTATTTGTAACCACTGACTGTTCACTTTCCTCCCTGGACCTGGGATTGTCCTTCGAAGATCTGCTTATTTGTGGCCTGGTCCAGAGCACTGTCCACCCAGGTCAACTCTAAAATAAACAATATTAAATGAAATCAGCTTGAGAGATCCCTAGCCGACTCAGGTTATGGGATCTGCACTCAGGACAACTTGTCACACCCCCCCACCCTGCTTCTAGGGTGGGACATGCGCTGACCCTAAAGGCTCCCAGTCCTTTGTGGTTCTACCTCTCGGGGCGCAGGCCTCCCATCATGCCACAAACTTTGATCTTTTACCACTTGTGCCTGCAGATGCCATCAAAACTCAAGACTCTGCACAGTTTGCCAAAGGCCTCAAGGTGCTTCCTACTCTCTGGGCTTACTCATTTTGCCATCTCTTTCTCAGTATCTTGCAAGGTATTCAATGCTTTTCACAAGGTAGATTTTTATCTGTTATCTAGTATGTGCCCTAGCCCAAAATCAAGTCAGAAGACTGTTCCAGACAATCCAGCCTGTCCTATCACCAAACACCCAGTGTCCCCTTCCATCCTTAAGCTAATTGATATTTGGCATTGTTGCCACTCACAGTGAAACGAAATTCAAGCCTATTAAGCTCTTAAAAGAAAAGGAAGAGCACTGCTGCTATGGGCCCTGAGGGCCAGCTGTGCCAGAAAGATTGTTTCCAGCTCCCCACCTGGATATACCGGATACACGATACTTTAAGGGGGGAGTATTCCCCCATCACCCTCAATCCCTGGAGGTGAGCAGATTTTCTAATTAGAAATGTGTGGGCCAAGGGTAAATGAGGTCTCGTACTCGATTGTTGGTTCCTTTTTTTTGAGACAGA
>CAUYON010062027.1:0-13259 GCA_963573935.1 Arctocebus calabarensis
CTATGGTGCATCTTAGAAGGGTACAGGTGAAATTTACTAAATGCGGAATATAAAGGACTTAACACAGTAACTAAGAAAATGCCATGAAGGCTATGTTAACCAGTTTGATGAAAATATTTCAGATTGTATATGAAACCAGCATGATTGCATTAATGTACACAGCTATGATTTAATAAAAAAATCTTCATATTAAATAATAGATGGTTATGAGAAAAAAATCAGATTAAAAGAAAAACATAATATAACATAAGGTTTGTCCTATGAGAGCAAGAATGATCATTTTGAAGACTTTCTGGAGAAATGGGAATATATTTATAATGGTATAAGCAAAAAGGTAGTTCAAAATGGTGCACATGCTCGACCATAAACCTGTCCAAAAGTCTATATTTTGTCCATCCAGAAAGGAGTGATAGAGATAGAAATAGATTTAAGAGGCTAATGTGATTATGGGGAGCTCTCCTGCCCCCAGTTGCCTTGTTGTAATGCAGTTTTTGTGATGAAACTCAGGTAAGGGGTGTTTGCTGGGTTAGAGTTTGCTGTGAGCTGTTGAGACCTCCCTTCTCATTTTGGAAGATGACATATTCTTGAGGATTCCTTGGATCCTGAGACATTTTGGGGAAGTCCTAAGTTTTATAGAGCCTACATTCTAACACAGCTCAAATCTGTTATTCATCCTGCGTTCTGAATGCCTCTGGTAAAGTCTCCTAGGATGTGCATTCCTGGCAACATTTCAGACCCTTTTGGATTGTTGCTCTTTAGAAGTTATCTTCCTCACGTGCTGTCATCACTAGGTTCCCTGCATTCCTGTGTGTGTTGCTTTGTTTCATTTTAGTGTTAGCTGAGGGATAATATAAAACAAATTTATTTGGGGGGTTTCTTGGTCTATGGAGAGACTTTGGGGAATCCACGAGCATTTAGATATGAAGTGGAAAATTGTATAGGAATATATTGTGTATTTCTGTGGGGAGAGTATCCATCATTTAATCATTTTCTTTATGAGCTCTTAAACCCTCTAAATTTAGAGACCCTGATGCCACCAGGGCAAGGAATAAAAAAAAGGAAAATAACAAAAAATAGAAGGGAGTTAACTGGAGAACACAGGGAGAAGAAAAGATGAATCGCCCTCTAGAAATTTAAGAATCCTGTTTGGAGCATCAGTTGTTCGTAGGGAAGCAGTATCTATCCTCCAGTTGCTTTCTCTATCTCTTTTCTCTTTATTTATTTATTTTTTTGAAACATGAGGTTGATTTTTATAGCTCAACTTTCTGAGTATGAGGGTGACAGCTCAGAAGTTAAAATCATTCTGTGGCTTCCAACACTTGCTGTTCTCTCAGCATGTAACAGATGGATTTATAGCTATTATTCCATAGAATATGATGCATGATAGGGTCATCCTTATACCAGAAGAAAAAAATAACTTCATAATTTACTTTAAAATCTGGGTCTGAGTGAGTACTGGGAGGCCTGTCTTTGCCATGGTGTAAAACAGATTCCCAGGATGGGGCATAGTTCAGTTGTCTGACCTTTACAGCATATATAAATATATATTATGGAGTTCATGGTAGTAAACAATATAGCTAAGGTTATGCACAGAGGAGAGCTGAGGGAAACATTTGCAGTAAAGCTGTGGGCTTCCCTGGTGGGGAGATAGGCACTTGGCTTTGGACTAGAATTTGGAATCTGGGTGGAGGAGTGAGAGCAAATATTTTCCAAATGGGTGCCAGTTGATTTGGCATCGAAAGAACTCGACTTCTGAAGCAGAAGATGTTGGTTCTATTGATTCAGGATACATTCTGCTTTTGTGAGTTATTGGTAGAAGACGTAAGAGTGGATCTTCATTTATTTATTTATCCACTCACCAAACATTCATTTAGCACACACTATGTCCTGGGACTATTTTAGGGGGTGGGGATGTCAAGACGTGGCCTTTTATCTTGTCAACAGTAAAATAGAAATGGATAGAAATAAGTAAGTTATGACAATGTGAAATACAGTAGAAGTAAGCCAAGAGCAGAGATAGTCTGCAAGGGAGGATGGTTTATTCTCTGCCTTCCCTGTGGGGGCAGGGAAGGTATGGAGGTCAAATATGATCTGGGTTTTGATGAATCTTCTATAATGGAGATGTTGATTATGGTAACATATATGCACATTCATTTTGTAAAATTAGATTAATATTTTATATAAAATTTAGGTGGGAGGAAAAGCATGTGTCAAGGCCTGGAGTCAAGAAGGAGAGTGACATGTTGGGTGAAGGCACTTTGCTGTTGCTTTCTCATCAGTGAGAAGAGCTGTCAGTAGATGAGCAGAGTGAGGCCTATCATACTTGGGCTCTATGTGCCATCTTGTTAGGAGAATTAAATAATATTTATTGAGTACATACTCTACACCAGGTCTTCTCCTGAGAACTTGAGGTGCACTATTGCATTTAACTCACAAGTACAACCCTATGAATCAGAATATCCCCCTTTTATAGTCAAGAAAACTGAGGCTCAGAGAACAGAGAAATAAAGTTAACTTGTCAAAGCTCACACAGCAGAAATGGATTGATAGTAACTTGAAGAAGTGTCAGTGACAGAGAAAGATAAATGGACGTGAGAAATATTTAGATGGAAAGCTCAACAGAAATGAATGATGTATTGGATATTCAAGGAATGAAGGGCAGGGCAAGGATGAATTTGAGGATGATTTCTAAATTTTTGTCCTATATAGTGGAAAGGATAGTCATAATGCTGACAGAACAGTAAAAGTTTTGAGAGGGAGAACATGGACTCAGTTTTAAGTGTGCTGAGTTTTGGATACTTTTAAGAAACATAAATGGAAATTTAAAAGGTGAAATAAAACCTCTTTTTGCCATTTATATCACAAGACTTAGTGTCTTAATTAATTGGCTTGGGATTTTGTGAGTTGGTGATTGGGGATAGGCTCAGGTGGTCAGCTGGTCTGCAGTTATGCCCACTCCAGCCAGGTGGCCCTGCTCCTGGAGGCTCGGATAGCAGGGCCACCTGTCTGTCACCTGAGGTAGCAGGGCCATGGTCTTATCCTCCAGCAGTCTGGCCCAGGTTGCCTCCCTATAGCTATGCAGGGTTCTCAAAGAATAGCCGGAAACATGCAGGGTCTCTAGAGGCCTTGGCTCAGAACAGGAACACCATCATTTCTGTCATATTCTATTATGCAGAACAAGTCAAAAGCCAATCTAGATTCAAAGACTTGGGTAATCCACCCTGAATCTTGGTGGGGGGAACTACAAGTCACAAATGGAAATGTGGCTGCTGGGAGGCTTGAGGTCACAGTTGCTGCTGCCATTGGCCACACCTGTTCTCCAAGCAAGTGGGACTGTTGTATTTGAGAGCATATCTTGCCCCACCTTCCAGCTGTTACTCATGGCTTATCCATTCTTATTTAATGATCCTTATTTGGTTGTCTGTTGTGTGAGTTAGCTGCTCTGCTGGTTGCTAGAGATACAGAAATGAATAAAACGTAGTTCCAGCATTTGAGGTTAAGGAAAGTCATGTAGCCTATTAGTGGTGAAGGTGAAATTTCTCTTCGAGCTCCCGACTCTACTCAGTGTCCTTTGTTTGATGTTCTCCTGATGTGAGCACACTGAAGCCTCAGCCCCCTGGGACAAGATGAGCTTTCTGGAGGTTTGTATGAAATGTGTCACCCACTGGTGGGACGGATTATTTCAGAACATGCTTCCGACAGAAAGCATGTTCTCATTTAAGCAGAGCCATATGCCACATCTTGAATGTTAAAATTTAGCTACCACTGAATCATCTAGAGATAAAATAAAGGTTATAAGACTTTTAAAGTCAAAATAAAGGACTTTCAATTTTATTTTTATAAGTTTTTTCTGATTATAAAAAAATTAGAGTATCTTTTGTAAAAAATTAGAAAAGCCAAAAACATGTAATGAAGGAAATAGAAATGACCTATAACCTACCCATGATTATGTTAAATATATGCACATTTGTTTTGTAAAATTAGGTTAAAGTTTTATATAAAATTTTTCTATTTGGCATTGTCATACACTATTATATATATATTCAAACACTTTTAATATAAGCATTGTTTTGTAGAGTATATTTTACACGTACTATGTAAGTATACACTATATTCAATATTTTCAAATAAGAATGTGAAAATCTAATTTTAATCTCATCATGATGAAATGTCAGTTTAATTTACCCTTCCTCTATGGTTAGGCATTTATGTTGTTTCTGATAGTTTTCTATTATAAATGATGCTCTTATAACTTTCTTAAAACCTGGAACGTCATTGTAGGTGTTTGAATATTTCCTCTGAACATGATATTAGAAGTGGAAATACTGGGACAGAAGGTATAAGCATTTTTAAAAATTTCTGATTTATATTGGGAAACTGCTTTGCAGAAAGATGGCATAGTATTTATAATCTCTTCTGTATTTTTTTTTTTTTGACTTGAGAACTATCTGAGTGGCTATAATGGAAAATTTCCTAGAAAATATTTTCTTATTTATTGTTTTCTTCATTCAGTGGTTTATTCACCTATTCAGTCAATATTTTAGAAATAATGTACCTAGGGTGAAATGAAAAAATGTCTAAGACAGATAGTTATACAGTATTATTCATTTGTCACAACTGTATATTAAAAAGAGTGAGTTAGAATGTATATAAATTAAAAAAATAAAATTCTAAAAATGATTAAGAAAATCCCATAGCTCTAAGAAACTTAAAATCCAGGGAAAGACATAAGACATGCACACAATAATTATAACACAAAACAAATCAAAATACCATACAGGTGAGCTGAGAGGCAAGATGGTGGCCAAGTAATAGCTTCTTTGTAATCAGGCATGGTGAGATTGGGGAGAGAAAACTCCAGATATCTCTGGCTTGTGGGCTTTTCCCACAGAAACCCCTTTGGGGATGCAGGGAGGCATCGGGAGACTTCTGGACCCTAGGAGGACAAAAGCAGTAGAGAATTGGCAAGTGGTTGCATTCGGTCTGAGGCTATGGTAGCTGCCCTGGCTGTAGCTACAGTAACAGCAAGATTTCAGACAGGGATGGCCTTCCCTGAAGGTTGCTTTCTTTTTTTAGTCTTGGGCACTTGGTTGAGCTATTTTGGGAGAACTTGGGCGAGTGTGCAAGTGAGTTTGAGTGGTCTCCAGAGTCTAGGACTGAGCTGCTGGGCCAGAAAAGAGCTTTCATTGTTCAGCTGCAGGCCAACCATAGTCATTGTGGGAGAGCTGCCCTGCAGGCACTGCCCTCAGGGTCCCAGAGCAAGGCTGGTGCTGGGAGACCTTGAGCAAATGAGCAAGTGACTTTGAATGGAGCCCAGAGACCAGGATTGAGACACTGGGAAAGAGTGGTGATTTCATTGTTTGGCAGTAGGAGAGTTGTCTTACAGCCTCGGCCTTCAGGGATGTATTGTGAGGCCAATTTGTTATGCCTGATAAGCAGGTAGCCACTTCAGGAGAGATTCCCAGCAACACATGCTTTCCTGGGAAAGCATCTGCTTAGCCACAAGTCACAGTTTAAAGTGTCTTTTAAGCAGGCTGAGGAAAGAATCAGGATCTCAACCCTGCAGGGTCAGAGGGCAGAGTAATCAGCAGAGGCCTCCATCTTATACAGCAATATCAGCATTGTGATTAGCATCTCATATCTCAGAAGATCGCCTGTTACTCAGGCAATGTTCAGCAAGATACATATGTTGCCTTTTTTTTTTCCTTTCTTTTTTTTTATTTCAGCTACCCCCCCCAAATTTTTCTTTTTCTTTTGTTCTTTATTTTTCTAGTGTAAATATAATTTTTCATTATTGCCTTCGCTAATAATAAGAACTTCACTTTTGCTGTTTTTTCTGCCCCTGTTATTTGTTTTATTCTCCCAATTTTATAAAGCTTTTGTTTGTTTTGGTTTGATTTATAGTATTTTTGTTTTTTTTTCTTTATTTGGTGGCGGTGGAGTACTGTGTCCGGCAAGGCTGGCAAAGAGCTGCAGACCTCAAGGGAACCACCCAATGCACTACCCACAGAAGTTGGGGGTTTTTAAGGTGTGGGTCAAAGTACCCTACTGTACACCTCTATTACTCATGTCTCCCTCTTTCTGTGCCTCTCTTCCTTTTGTCAATCTTCGCTTTTACTTACCTCCTTTCCTTTCTCCTTTTTCTTTTTCTTTTTAATTTTTTTTCCTTCTTGCTCTTCAATCTTCTCATCCTTTTAGTCCTGTACTAAAAGGACACATCAACACCTTAGGTCAGAGGCACAGTAACTTAAAGAGCAAGAGGAAGTGAAAGGAAAATTAGGGCAAGGAAACCAACAAAACAAAACACTCATGAGGAAGACACAGCAGAAAAATCCTGGCAACATTGAAGACCAGAGCAACCTCTTCAAAGGACCATGGGGTAGCTGCTGCAGAGGATTCCACCTACAAAGAAATATTAGAAATTACAGAAGGGGACTTTAAAATATGGATGATAAAAACAATGAAGGAAATTGCTGAGAAAGTAGAAAATAACCAAAAGGAAATATAAAAACAGAATCAAATAAGAGATGAACAATATGAAGAATATAGGAAGGATATAGCAGAGTTAAAGGAATTGAAACAGTCCATTAGAGGACTTAAATATACAGTAGAAAGTATCAGTAAAAGATTAGACTATCCAGAAGAAAGAATTTCAGAAATAGAGGACAAAGCTCTTGAGCTAGCTCAAATACTTGAAGAGTCAGAGAAAAAGAGAGAGAAAGCAGAATGCTCACTGACAGAATTATGGGACTTCATGAAGCATGCAAACATATGAGTTATAGGTATCCCAGAAGGGGAAGAAGGATGTCCCAGAGGAATGGGAGGCATATGGGAGAAAATTATAGATGAAAATTTCCCAAATATTAGCAAAGATTCTGAAATGCTCCTCTCAGAGGGATATAGGACCATAGGTCATCTCAACTCAAATCAGGCTTCTCCAAGACACATTGTGGATGAACCTGTCCAAAGTTAAGATAAAAGAAAAGATTCTGCAGGCCACAGGGTGTAAGTGCCAATTGACCAACTTGGGCAAACCTATCAGGGTGACTGCAGACTTTTCAAATGAAAATTTTCAAGCTAGAAGACAGTGGTCATCTACCTTTAATCTACTTAGACAAAACAATTTCCAGCCCAGAATTCTATATCCTGCTAAGCTAAGCTTTAAAATTGACGGAGAAATCAAATCTTTTATTGATATGCAAACATTGAGAAAGTTTATCACAATAAGACTAGCTCTACATGAAATACTTTGACTTGTTCTACACACTGACCATCACAATGGATCACCAACAAAGTAAGCACTCAGAAACAAATGGACAAAACCTAGCTTCTACAATGATGCAAAAGATAAAACTAAGCAATGGACTTTCACAAAATAAGATGACTAGAACACCACCACATTTAATAATTCTCTCAATAAACGTTAATGGCTTGAATTTCTCACTGAAGAGGCATCTTCAGTGCTGACTGGATTAAAAAAACACAAGCCATCCATTTTCTGTTTGCAGGAAACACATTCTTATCTCAAAGGACAAATTAAAACTCAAAGTTCAAGGATAGAAGACAATTTGTCAGGCAAACAATTTGGAAGAAAGAGGGGTTGCAATCTTATTTTCACATACAAATGGATTTAAAGCAACTGAAAAAAGACAATGATGGACACTTCATAGTGGTCAAGGGAAAAATGCAACAAGAAGACATTTTAATCCTAAATATTTATGCACTCAACTTAAATGCTCCCAGAATCCTGAAACAGACCTTAATTAGTCTGAGCAATATGATATCCCGTAACACCATAATAGCAGGAGACTTTAACACTCCACTTACAGAGCTGGACAGATCCTCTAAACAAAAACTAAATAAAGATACAAGGGACTTAAATGTGACCCTAGAATAACTGTGCTTGACAGATGTATATAGAACACTATCCCAAAGCTAAAAAATATATGTTCTTTTCATCAGCCCATGAAACATTCTCCAAAATTGATCATATCCTAGTACACAAAACAAACCTCAACAGAATCCAAAGAATTGAAATTTTACCCTGTACCTTCTCAGACCATAAGGCATTAAAGGTGGAACTCAACTACAAAAAAAAAAAATAAGGCATAAAGGGCTTATGCCTTATGCCCACATAAAGGCATGGAAATTAAGCAACCTTATGCTAAAATACCACACAGGAAGGGAAGACTGTTTTTTGGCACGTTTTGTATGTGTGCCAGAAGCTGGACCAGGTGTTTACACATTTATTCATTTGTTCATTTACTGGGAATACCAAAATGAAAAACAAGAGCTCCTGCTCTCCACCAGGCCCCAGCATTATGGGAATCTCTGCAGATAGTCATGACTGACGCGGTGATGAGGACAGTGCACATATAAGAGAATGGGCCTGCCTGAGGGAGCTGAGACTGGCTTCAAGAGGAGAGGGGTTTGACAGAGACTGGAAGGAAAATAGTGCTTTGCTTCATTTACTCCTCACAATCGCCTGGCAGGGAAGGGGCAGTGTACTAATTGTACACAGGAGGAAAGGGACACTAATAGAGGTTAAGGGACTTGTCTGAGGTCACACAGTCCAAAAGTGGCAGAACCACAAGTTCTGCCTAGAGCTATGCTTTCTCTTCTAATCAGTGGCCCAGGCGAGGACTGGGATTAAGGAAGAAGCATTGTAGGATGGGAAGGAAGTACAGCTGGGGTGACCCAGAAGCAGCATCTTTTGGGAAGTGGCTTATAAACAGGGAGTGAGATCTGAGACCTAGAGGTTCATTTAGGGAAGCAGTGTAGGAAAGATGATGGTAGAGGCCAGAAATCAGAAAACTCTCCATTTTAAACTAAGGGCTGTGGACTTTAGTTAATGGGCAGGGAAACAATGACTATTTTCAGAGCAAAGGAATGGCCCACTAAGGTGTGCAATGGAAAGCTGTGCATTATTCTGAATGGCTTAAGTGGGGGGTGGATGGAGACATCCATCTCTCTTGGAAAACTGTCCTTGTTCCCATGCAGCCTATCCAGAATGTTGGCAGAAAGAAGTGGTGCATTTGTGGCTCCTATGCAGCCTTAAAGAAAGATGGAGAGTATTTCTTATTCTTAAAATGCCTGCTTCACCTCTACCCCGAATCGGTATTTGTCCTTGCTGTGTTTCTGGATTTTCAGAAAGTCTGACCCAGAATCCAAAGGAAACCATGATCACTTGCAAAGCTTTTCAAGGTGGCGATTTTGGAAAGGCATATTTGAAGCAATTATGTCAAAGTTAACTTCCCACAGGCCGCAGGAGTTGGGTGGGGGACGAAGCTGAACGCCTTACTCACTAACTGCCACAGAGTGGACCTCAAACACCTGCCCCTAGAATCGAGCCCGGGCCAGAGGTTCCCCCTTTCCCTGCTGCCAATAGCTTCTACTGCAGAGCCTATGAGGGCTAAAACCTTGGTTTTCCTCCTCCCATGCTGTTAGGGAGGGTCGCTTCTAGCCAATGATGTGTAAGTTGAAATCTGTACTGAAGCCCCCCTCCTTGGCAGTCCTAACTGGTGGTGCTAAAACTATCTTAAGAAGTTACAAAGGGTCTGACTTTTTGATGTTCCCAAAGAGCCTATCCTTCAACTTTTTGCACAAAATAAATACTTGTGTGTGTGTGTTTAAACTACCACAGTCATAGTTCCTATAACCAGTAGGTTAACCTAGTACTAAAGGATAAAAGTAAAATGAAAGCTAAAGTAGCTGATTATTTTAGAATAAAACCCCCTTATTGTTTAATGAAATCTTATGAGAGGCTAAACCCACCAAAACACCAAATTTGAAAGTAATATGTTAGTGAAACTGAAGATAGAACCAGGCTTGGGTACATATTACTTAGCAACAATTTATTTACTAATCCACTCAATAAATACCAACTATATATTGTGCATTAGGAATATAATGAGTAGAATCAGACGTGACATTACCCTCTTAAAATTTACTGTGCAATGATAGAAAAAAACTTACTCACAAAAGTCAGTGTAAATATACAACGTTTTAAAAGTGCTACTTGGGTGATGGGTGGTATCATTTAGTCTCACCTGCATCATCAAAAATAAAAACTCTGACAAAAATAGTGAAGAACTTGGATAGCTGTAAGTAGGAACCAAGGCAGCAAAGTGGGAGATTTAGAGAAAAAGCATTATAAGTTAAAAGAAAGAAAAAAAAAAGCACTTCTAAGATGCCGTGTTGAGAAGATGAGAGGCAGAGGAAGAAATCAGTGTAGCTTGAACCCCAAAATGTGGAGAACCCTGGTTCAGGATAATATTGAGGGGAAGGAGGAAGAGGCAGGTGGCAGCAGTCCGACAGAGCGGACAGGCCAGAGTCAGGGCGCGAGTCTCTGTCCTAAGCGCAATGGGTTATTATGGGATTTGCATCTCTATCCTAAGAGACACAGGAAATCATAGGGTTTGAGTCTTTGTTCTAAGGGCAATGGGAAGTAAAGTTTTTAATAATGAAATAAATTATCACATTTATAGTTTACATATATCCATCACTGGATGAAATGCAGGGGGAAAATGGATGAATGGGAGGATACATACTGGTGACAGTGGTACAGCCATAAGAAGACAAAGTAAGAGATACTCGGAAAGTAAAATCAACAGAGCTCAGTCATAAACTGGATATGATGACAGATGAAAGTGTAGGGTGGAAAAGCATCCGAAGTCTCGGATATCTGGAATAAGCAATTCAGCAGAAGGTGAAACCGCCATTGCCAGAAGCAGGGAATACTGGAAGAGGACTGGGAGAGATTTGAAAAAGAAAGTCACGAGTTCCTTTTTGGATACATGCATTTGAGAGGCCTTTAAGACATCTGGATGAAATGTCAAGGAAGCAATTGTTAAAATGGTTTGTGCTAGCGGAGAGTTCAGGTTTGAAAATAAAAATTTCTGAAAACTGATTTCAACATATTTCTGATTCTCTCATGTGTCGTTGAATTCAATGAAAATTTAACATTTACAGTATTTATTTTATATTTCTAAGAAATTCATGTTTATGCCTCTTTGAACACTATATATTAACAGGATTTGAGGTAGGTGATTTACCAAAAACCCAACTAATTAATTTAGTCATTTACAGCTGGGTAAAATGTGCAGCTGAAGAAACATTTGTCATGAACGGTTTATGTTAAGGTACAATTTTTCCCGCCTCTCAGAGAGAAAGTACAAAAAAAGTCGAAAAAAAGTCAAGAAAAGTTTAACTTCACTCAACCTTTGTTTCTTTAACTTTTAATATTCCTACTGACTCCATTTTTGTTGTTGTTGTTGTTGTTTGTTTGTTTGTTTTGAGGCAGAACCTCAAGTTGTCACCCTGGATAGAGTGCTGTGTCATCACAGCTCACAGCAACCTCCAATTCCTGGGCTCAAGTGAGTCTCCTGCTTCCACCTCCCAAATAGCTGGGACTACAGGCGCTCTCCACAACACCCGGCCATTCTTTGGTTGCAGCCGTCATTGTCGTTTGGCGGACCGGGCTGGGTTCAAACCCGCAAGCTCAAGTGTACGTGGCTGGCGCCTTAGCCAGTTGAGCCACAGGCGCCGAGCCCTCCGTTTTTTGTTGTTTGGAAGTAAGACATGGCTGGTGATTTATTCCCTATTTGAGGAAATAATTAGGAATCCATAGATGTTTTGCTCTTTGGGTGAAAGATGACATCTCTGGCGTATCAATCCTACTATTTTTAAAATCTGTGAGCTCAAATCAATTAAGAATTTTTTACACATTGGGACATAGAAACTCTCTTTGACATCTAGACCAATGAATTTTTGTTTTTTGGCAATTTTTTTCTTGATCTAGGGTAGAAATGGCAGATCTGAAGCTATGAGTTCTTACCTGTGTGTCTGTCATTGAGAGAGGCCTAGATCTGTTTGTGTGAATGGAGAACTTTCCTGTCTCTTTAAAGAAATGCTGTTATGACTAGCTTACAGAAATAAATAAACATGCAAATCTTTTTTTCAAAATGCAAAGAAAATTAGAAAAATGAACTTTAATACTTTAAATACATTAGCTATTTTAAACATTTTCTTCAATACTGTAATGTATAAAATTTGCTAAAAGGATAGACCTTAAGTGTTCTCACCACACCAAGAAAAGGAAATGATATGATAGACATATTGTTAATAATTAGCTTAATTGGGGCAGTGCCTATGACACCGGCCCCATATGCCGGAGGTGGTGGGTTCAAACCCAGACCTGGCCAAAAACTGCAAATGATAATAATAATAATAATTAGCTTGATTGGGGTGGTGATCAATTGGTGTGATTGATTAGCTTATTCCTGTGGTAATCATACAGGAATATACCAATATCAAGTTTTCCACCTTAATAGCTAAAAATTCTACATATAAATGACACCTAAATAAAGGTTAAAAAAGTAAAAACTCTTCTTATAAGGTTTCTATTCAGAAAAATTTTTAATTGACATGTTTATTGAATTATTTGGTGAATTACATTTTATTTAAAAAGTAATTGGTTCATGCTGAGTATAATTTTACCCTAAATTCAATTTATTTTGTTTGATTATCTCATGATGATACTAGCTAAGCCATATTTTCTAAACTTGTATTGGTTTAGTGATCATAAAAGTTAAGATCACTTCTACATAATGCTTAATATATAAAAAAAATTGCATTAACTAAAATTGAAATATTATGATAAATTTTTTATATCAACATTAGCTCTGTGAGACTGTTTGAACTTACTTTTCAACTTCTTTAGGTAACTTAAGACCTTAGCTAATATTAAATTGACTTGAAAATTAGGTAATTCTTAGAAACCAAACTGATTTCTAATTAAGATACAGCACTGAGACCTTGACTATTAAATATTCATTTAAACTTCTGCATCATCTTTTGGGTCATCTTTTGAATTACTGCTTGAAATTCTAATTCCATCTTTTCCTCCACTCCACTAATCTTATTTGCAATCCAGATTCTGAATTTGATTTTAGATATCTCAGCCATTTGCCTATGCAGGAGATCTTGTGCTGTGTCTGCCTTGTCACTACTTGGAGGGGTTGGTCTACTCTGATTATTCATATTGCTAGAGTTTTTCCATTGATTCCACCCCATGGTTGTTTTTCACCATTGCATCTGGACCTTCAAGTGGTGGGCACAGAGCTGTGCAGTTGTCCAGGAAGTTTTTGGCTGGTGGTGGGCCTGCAGATAGGCCTAGTGGTTGCCAGTGGGGTCCCTGGAAGATGGCTGGCCTGCGGAGGCCCATGCAATCACTAGGAGTGACCCTGGCCAGGAGTCTG
>CAUYON010062030.1:0-12067 GCA_963573935.1 Arctocebus calabarensis
CCAAACTGCAAAAAACAAAAAAAATAGCCGGGCGCTGTGGCAGGCGCCTGTAGTCCCAGCCACTAGGGAGGCTGAGGCAAGAGAATCACTTAAGCCCAAGAGCTGGAGGTTGCTGTGAGCAGTGTGACGCCACGGCACTCTACCCAGGGCAATAAAGTGAGACTCTGTCTCTACAAAAAAAAAAAAAAAATTTAAATTTAAAAGTAGACTGATGACATGACATTTTGATAAGATTCTAGAGCAAATGGCAGTCTATACTGGAGATGGTGCAAGTTATTTTAGACATTGTTTGCCATTTCACCCCTCAATATATGATCAAAAGAAATATGTGTGTGTTCATCAAAAAACAAACATAAAATTGTTCATTAATAGCTTGACTTGTAATAGCTTTATATTAGCCAGTGTTCTCTGGTGAAATCGAACCAATATGTAAATATGTATATAAAGGAAGAGTGAAAGAGAAGTGGGCATTTGACAAGCTGGAGACCCTGGAGACCCTGGCGTGCCGGTGGCGTAGCTGCAGTCCCAGGCTGTGAGACTAAGAACCTAAGAAGAGCTGATATTTCAGTTGCAGTCTGAAAGCAGAAAATGACTGTTATCCCAGCTTAAGACAGTCAGGTAGGACACTTTAGGGAAGACAATTTGCTTTATTCAGTCTACCAATTCAAATGTTAATTTCAACTCAAACAAAGATTCACCTAGAGCAATGTCTCACAAAATATCTGGCACCCTGTGGCCCTGTCTAGTTGACACACGAATTTTTTTTTTCAGCATTGCTAATCAAGATTATTTATTTTTTTATTATTTATTTTTTTAATTTTATTAAATCATAATTGTGTACATTAGTGCAATCATGGGGCACAATGTACTGACTTCATATACAATCAAATATTTTCATCGAACTGTTAAACATAGCCTTCATGGCATTTTCTTAATCACTATATGAAGACATTGGTATTCTACATTTAATAAATTTCACCAGTACCCTTCTAAGATGCACCATAGGTATGATCCCACCAATTGCCCTTCCTCCACCCATCTTCCCCCCTCCCCTCCCCTGAGGAATTCAAGCCATTCTCATTTAATGAGAAAACTGATCAGTATGGTGAAGTTCAGCTGATCTTGCTTTGTGGAGGTCTGTTGCTTAGTTTTATCACTTGGACCGTTATGGAAGCTAGGCTTTGACCTTTAGTTTCCAAGTGTCTTTACTTTGCTGGTGGTCTGTTGTGATGGTCTTTGTATAGTACAGGTCTTAGTACTTCTTTCAGAGCTGGTCTTGTGGCAAATTTCCACTATGTTTACTTGTCCCTAAGAGATTTTATTTCTGCATAAAATATGAAACTTAGTTTAGCAGGATATAGAATCCTGGACTGAAAGTTGCTTTGTTTAAGATTAAAGATGAGTGCCTACTCCCTTCTGGCTTCCTTTCCTCTGCCATTGTTTTTTTTAAAAATTGTTTTGGCTATTTGTGGTCTCTTGAGTTTCCATATGAATTTAGCATCTAAGATGTCAATAGTATGCAAAGCAATCTACACATCCAATCTCTTTGAAAATTCTGACTTTTTTCTGAAACACTGACCCTAAATTAATATTAAGATTAAATTAATATTAAGATGTCAATATTAAGTCTTTCAACCCAGAAATGTAAAATATACTTCTATGAGTTTTTTAATTCTTTGATTTCTTTCAGTAATGCTTTGTAACTTTAATTCTACCAGTTTACAAACTCTTTGGTTAAGTTAATTTATAAGTATTTCATTTATACTATTATAAATAAACTTATTTCTGTAATTTTCTTTCCAGACTGTTTAATGTCAGTACATAGAGATGCAAGTGATTTTTGCACAATGGGTTTATATTCTGCTACTTTGCCAAATTCATTTGTTAGTGGTGTAATCTTTAGAATTCCTTCCATATGAATTCATAATATCTGCAAACAGAGATAATTTTATTGCTTTTTTTTTCCAAGGTAGATATGTTTTATTTACCTGGACTAATCACTCTGGTAAGAATTTTCCATATGATGTTGAGTAGAAGAAATGAAGGGACTTATTCCTGATCTCAGAGTAAAAGCTATCAGTATTTCATCACTGAGTATTGGGCTTACTGTGGATTTTCAAATATGATATTTATTATTTTGAGTTAGTTTTCTTGTATTTCTAGTTTTCAAGTGTTTTTTTAATAATAAAAGATGTTACACGTGCTTTTTCTGATCATCTTCTTGATCATATAAGGTTTTTATTTATAATGTTAATGTGGTATATTGTAGTGATGAATTTTTGTGTCTTGAAATATTATTACAATCAACAGTGAATGCCACCAGAGTATGGTATGTGATCCCCTCAATATGCACAGAATTGGTTTGTTACTGTTTCCTTGTGGAGTTGTTTATAAGGAATATGGTTTATAATTTTCTTATTGTCTTTTTATCTGGCTTTTTTCAGGGTGATACTGACCTCATAAAATGCCACAGAAGGTCACATTGTAAATAATACCATTTTTAATGAAGTATTTAGTGTGGAAAAATCCATAAAAAACAGAAAGTAGATAAATGGTTACTATGAACTGGGAGAAGGAAGCAATGGAGGGTGGAGGCTATGGAACTTTTTTGTGGTGATGAAAATATTCTGGGACTAGGTAGTGGTGATGTCTGAAAAACTTTGTGATTATGTTAAAATCACTAAATTGTACCCATTAAAGAAAGGTTAATTTTATGGTATATAAATTATATATGAATAACTAAAAGTAGAGGTATAGGTGAATGACTTATATGATATGTTCATTATTCACATTTTATTATAAATACTTTATAAACACTTATTGAAGGCCACATACACACTTCCCCTTAGGAGTCCAATGGGGGAAGATGATTTGGTCAGAAACGATTCTACTGCAATTTATAAAGTCTGCATTAAATGATTGGGGAAAGGAAACTCAGGTTATAGGTCATCTGACAAATAAATAATTATTTACTGTACCTGCATTGTCTTCTTTTATCAGGTGGATGGTAGAGTCTGCCCGCTGGCTGATTATCAACAATAAGCTGGATGAGGGCTTAAAGGAACTTAGAAGAGTTGCACACATCAATGGAAAAATGGCTTCTGGAGAGATCTTGACCACCGAGGTGATCTGGAAAGGGGAGCTGGTTATGAGCATGAAATGAAGACACAACGTTACAGTCACACTAGTCTAGGTTCCTGGGGTGACTGCACTTCCAGAATTAGAATTCTCTGAGTGGGGCCTTCTATTTCTGTCCTGGTTCCCCATTGATTCATCACTGGAGTTGGGAAGGTGTTGAAAAAAACAATAATTCCTTTTGTGTTTTGCAAGGATTTGGGCATAGATATTATAAATGTACACATAATTCACTTTCGTGCACTTCTGAACAAATTCATTGGTGAAAGTGCACATAATTGTTGGAATAAATTGGTCATCAGGTTTTCATGCTCTTATCCTAGCTTGCAGGGGAAAGAAATCAACAAATAATTCATTTCTAAGTATTTCACTAACTATGGTTCCTTCTAAGGGAAATAAGAAAGGCAATAATAGAAATGAAACTTAACCATGCACAAGATAGATTTAAAAGTTTGATCTTAATTTTATGCGAAGATTCAACAATTCACTAAATATTTATTGAGAGTAAAATGTCAGTGACAATCTCTTCTACACAATGTAGATATGATGTGACTGTATGTTGGATAAATGTCCCTTTTGGGGCAATTATATTGTCCTCATTAGAGGGTACTAATATTGTGAGTAGGAAAACTTCTCAGATTTTCTTTTTTGAGTTTCTCTCCACATGACTGGAAGTCAGATACTGTCATGGTCCATTTAAGTTCTCTCCCTCCATTGTTTAAAAATACTTCTACACCTACTGTGTGCCAGTCTAGGGATAGATATTAATAAGAGAATAAGTCAGATACTCTGCCCTCAAGGAACATACATTGTACTATAAAGTATAACAATTAAAAGACCAATATAATACAGATTAGGTGCTATGACAGGGTTATATGCAGAATATATATTTTTCTTTTTTGCAATGTTCTTCCTTTTCCAGTTATATATGCAGAATATTTTTGAGAGAACACAGAGAAGTATCCATTCTAGCTTTCATGAACCAGAAAAAGATTAGGGTTTAGCTGGTAAAAAAGAGAGGAAAATCTTTTCAGGTTTCACATAAACTGATTACTGAAGGCACTACTGATAGATAGCCCGTGTCAGTCCTGAGAAAGAGCAAATGCCCTATAGAAGAAAATTTTAATAAAGGAAAACACAAGTCTTCTACCCTGTGTCTCCAGAGATTCCACCTCTCTAACTTGCTGAATAAATGACACATGCCCAGTGTGCAGAAAAGTATTATTTCATTACAGAATATGCTCAGCATCTGCAATCTTACATTAAAATGAGGTTTGAGTGTGGATGAGACTACTTGTATGTAGTTCTCTAACTACAGCACCTGCTATTTTTGTAGATGTGTGAAATTGACCAGTCAAGATACCTATTCCTAATACATCCAACATGCAATGGGGATACAGAAATAGAATAATTATTTAGTCATTCCTGCCAAAAGAGGGGAGATGTGAGGCATGAGGAATTCGGAGCAATTAAAAAATACAGCCAGGCAAGTGTTAGGAGTTCCTTGATTAGATATCAGGGCATGGAAAAGGAAAGGAAGTTTGGTTCCAATTTTAGCATCCTGCCTCCAACCTCTGAGTTGTCTTTACTCTCTCATGAAAGATAGAACATGTTTGTAGTTGAATAAGATTCTCAGCCATATTTTACCAGTAGCATTTTGAGGACTGCATAGTCTTTCTCAATTCAGTGTTTTTTTCTGATAAAAATTTCCTTAAAACTTTGCAGACTCCTGTCAATGTCACTGTGGTTTATTTTATTAGACAAAATCCACAATTCACAACAAAAAACATCGTTGACATTAGCTCTTCTCTACCTTGGGCTCCTGCTGATGAAGAGACACTGTACTTAAGCATCCTAGAGGCTCTGTAGTTTGATTGAGAGGCACAGCCTTAATCTCTTTAAAGGGGCTTTTCTTTTTTTGAGACGGAATCTCATTATGCTGTCTTGGGTAGAGTGCTGTGGCATCATAGCTCACAGCAACTACAAACTTGTGGGCTTAACTGATTCTCTTGCCTGAGCCTCCCAAGTAGCGGGGACTACAGGTGCCCAACACAATGCCCTGCTATTTTTTTTTTTTTGTAATTGTTATTGTTGTTTAGCAGGCCCAGGCTGGGTTTGAACCCACCAGCCCCATGTATGTGGCTGGTGCCCTAACCACTGAGCTATGGGTGCTGAGCCAAAGGTCCTTTTTTTGAAAAACACACTTATGCCTTGATCTTCTTGAGATCTTAAGAATCTTTGTGTAATCACATGCTGTACTTAGTTTTCATTAAGCTTTATCTCTATACCATGTTTCCAAACCTTGCTCCAAAGCCATTTCTTTTTTTTTTTTTTTTGAGACAGAGCCTCAAGTTGTCACCCTGGATAGAGTGCTGTGACATCACAGCTCACAGCAACCTCCAATTCCTGGGCTCAAGCGAGTCTCCTGCCTCTGCCTCCCAAGTAGCTGGGACTATAGGCACCCACCACAATGCCCAGCCATTTTTTGGTTGCAGCCACCATTGTTGATTGGCGGGCCCAGGCTGGATTCGAACCCGCCAGCTCAGGTGTTCGTGGCTGGTGTCTTAGCCCATTGAGCCACAGGCGCCGAGCCAAAGCCATTTTTTAATGTTAGCACCATTTGCAATTTGGATATGCTAAGAATTGCTTTCTTTCTTGATTAAAAAAAAGTCCTCTGTTTAACTTTTTTCTCTTATTTTTCAACAACATGAAGAAATCAGGAGGCATTAACTTTGATTAAAAAGTTTCCTCTGTTTAACTTTTTTCTCTTGTTTTTCAACAACATGAAGAAACAGTTTAAGTGGGTAGGGCGTCGGCCACATACACCAAGGCTGCTGGGTTCAAACCTGGCTGACCTGCTAAAACTACAATGACAACTGCAACAAAAAAGAAATAGCTGGGCATTGTGGTGGGCACCTGTAGTCCTAGCTACTTGGGAGGCTGAGGCAAGAGAATCGCTTAAGCCCAAGAGTTTGAGGTTGCTGTGAGCTGTGACACCATAGCACTCTACCAAGGGCAACAGCTTGAGACTGTGTCTCAAAAAAAAAAAAAAAAAAAAAAAAAGAAAGAAAGAAAGAAATCAGGAGGCTTTGTCAACACTATGATTGGAAATCAGCTTAGCTTGATAATCAGATTCATTAAGTACATGTCCTATTTTCCATATTAATGTGCATGATTATATCATTAAATTTCTACCACTACATAACAAGGACTCCTCATTTTCCAGTTTTCAATAACATGTTTCTGACTCCCTGTTGGACCCTCAAATGCAGCCTGCTCAAAGTTTAGATTTTTACTAAAATTGTTCAGGCCTGTGTGGGCTTTCTCTGTCATAGTCTCCAAAAATCCTCTCAGCCTCCACCTAACCCCAATTCAAATCTACTACCACGTTTTTAGCCATTTGTTACAGTAGCTCTGTTTGGCAAGTACTAACATTAGAATGAGTTATCCATTGCTGTAGAACAAATTACCCTCAAACAGCATGGCATACAACAGGAATTCGTGTCAGGTGTCATGGGTTCCCTGCTGGAAAGTCTATCTACATTTGCAGTCAAGGTATTTATTGCTGCTTTGATACCAGCTGAAGTCTCCGCTAGAGAAAGATACACTTTAAAGTTCACTTACATAGTTGTTGGAAAGATAAAGTTGCCCTCAGATATTTGGACTAAGGGCCTCATTTGCTATCACATGGAACTCTCCAACATGAAAGAGGTTCTCTTTAAATGTACGTCTAGAGTGGACATCCAGCAAGTTGGAAGTCAGTATCTTTATAATCTACCCATGGAAGGAGGAATTCATCACTTTTGTGGTATTCTATCTATTGGCAGCAAGTCACTATATCTAATCCATACTCAAGAAGAAGAGATTATGCACAAGGAACACTAACTTTTAACAGGGAGAAGTGATCTATTCATTCAGCCCAAGTAGTACAGGGAATGAGGAGATTCAAAATGATCAAATACATCAATTCGGATACGCCCATCCCATAAGTTCTATTTCCTCTCAGTTAGGGCCATGAACTTAGCAAAGGAGACCAGCCAAGGTTTGGACTTTTGAGGTACTCTTAAAACTAAGTCCTGGGGTTTATCTTCAGTTTTCTACCCTCCACATGTGGGAGATGAGGATACCTTTATAGGCAGCTCCTTATGTGCACCCTCTGGATTTCACAATTTTACTTTGTATTCATAGTCAACCACCACCAGTCTTCTGTTATCTTTCTTTAATACATGAAGGCCCCTTACAATACCCATCCAATTCCAAAGTCTTTTTAAGTATTATTTTTCTCCTTGAAGCCTTCACAGTCATCTTACACTGGCATGCTTATATATAACACCATCAGTGAAATTTTTAATGCTTATATCACAACTATGTGTTCTAACGCATGCCAGTTATGAGGTTTTCATTGGATGATCGAGTTCCAAATTTCATTGTGACATAAAATTCTTTTCCTGCAACAATGGTTGAAACTCCAGTTCCTCAGGAACTGGGAAATCATAGATTTGCATGTAAGAACTTCACTGGGGAGTATTGCAGTGGTTCTCACCCTGTGGGTCGCGACCCCTTTGAAACAATGAAAATACATCACGGCATTAGGAAGGTTGAGAACCACTGGTTTACAGGAACATCATCTCTTAGGAGTAAGAGTATAGGACTAGACAAAAAAGAAAAAAATTAATAAAGGTCAAAACGCCATGCATTTGCAATAGAGGCCCCAGAGGTTCTTGTAGGAAACTCTGAACCTGGGCTTGCCCCACAGAATTTCTCTGGTTTGCAGCAAGAAAACCTGGTTTTCAAATTCCTGAAATTGCCAGATATTAAATAAGAACAGGGATGTCATTTCCCAACTAGACAGAAATTTCCTTGAAGATAGTGGACAGAATGTCCAGCTCATCCTCTTGTAGTTAGCACTAAGCCTGGAAATTTGTTGATTTTTCATAAATGCTTTTTATTTTTGTTGTTGAAGTTTCTGAGCTCCACCATGCAGGAGGAGTTGGATAGAGCACGGATCAAAGCATCCGTTTCATTCTTGTTCCGTGCACCTAAATTGCGAATGAGAGTCCTCTGCCTGTCTTTTGTGAAGTAAGTTCTATTTGCTGATGATTAATTTGAAAATATTCATTATGCAAATCCATTCCTTCTTTAAAAAAATTTACAACCCATCGTGGAGGGATGATTAACACATAAGAGAACAACAAATGATGTCAAAGTGCTTTGCCACATTTTAGGATACCCTAATAATACCTGAAGACTTAGTGGGACTTAATTACAAATGCACTTGTGTTTATTTGGATCAATTACAAACCTATAAAATGATGTACCCATTACCCAGACAAGCGCCTTTTAGCATTCCTGAATCATCTCTCGTGTCTCCCCCAAGTTTATTTTTGTCCAAAAGTACCAACTAGTCTTACCCTCATTCCCACAGATTACATTTGCCTGTTCTTAAATTTTGTATAAATTGAATCATACTGTTTATATACCTTTAATATATAAGAAATTCACGAATTTTGTTTTGTATAACTGTAATTTTGTTTTTTTGAGTGTAGGTTATTTTCCTTTATATGAATATACCAAAATTTATTTAGCTAGTATTTCTCATGACTATGGACTTCTTACATGGAGACCATTATGAATTCCTGGGTTTTAAGGCATGAGTATGTATCTTCTCTATAGTAACTTACCAAACAATATTCCAAAATGGTTGTACAATTATACACTCCCATTATCAAGTATAAGAGCTTTGGTCATTTCATACTGGCACATATCAGCACAGTCTGTATGTACTAATAGAAGGAGATATGAATTTGCATTTTCCTGATGACTGATGGTGTAGACTTTCCTATCTTGACTGGACTTTGCCTATTTTTATTAGATTGTTGCTTTGTTATTCATGTCTTCTTTACATAATGTTTGGTATTGTGTTTTGATGAACTATTTCTCAATTTTCATGAAGTTTACCAGTTTTTTTTCTTTTTATTAAATCATAATTGTGTACATTAGTGCAATCATGGGGCACAATGTGCTGACTTCATATACAATCTGAAATATTTTCATCAAACTGTTTAACAGCCTTCATGGCCTTTTAATCACTATATGAAGACATTTATATTCTGCATTTAGTAAGTTTCACTTGTACCCTTCTAAGATGCACTGTAGGTGTGATCCCACTAATCGCCCTCCCTCCACCCATTCTCCCCTCTCCCCTCCTCTTTCTTGCCCCTTTCCCTATATTCTTGTGCTATAATTGGGTTTTAGCCTTCATATGAAAGCTATAAATTAGCTTCATAGTAGGGCTGAGTACATTGGATATTTTTTCTTCCATTTGTGAGATACTTTGCTAAGAAGAATATGTTTCAGCTCCATCCATGTAAACATGAAAGAGGTAAAGTCTCCATCTTTCTTTAAGGCTGCATAGTATTCCATGGTATACATGTACCACAATTTATTAATCCATTCATGGGATGATGGGCACTTGGGCTTCTTCCATGACTTAGCAATTATGAATTGGGCTACAATAAACATTCTGGTACAGATATCTTTATTATGATGTGATTTTTGGTCTTCTGGATATATACATAGTAAAGGAATTATAGGATCGAATGGCAGGTCTATTTTTAGATCTCTAAGTATTCTCCAAACATCCTTCCAAAAGGAATATATTAGTTTGTATTCCCACCAGCAGTGTAGAAGTGTTCCCTTTTCTCCACATCCATGCCAACATCTCTGGTTTTGGGATTTTGTTATGTGGGCTAATCTTACTGGAGTTAGATCATATCTCAAAGTAGTTTTAATTTGCATTTCTCTGATGATTAAGGATGGTGAGCATTTTTTCATGTGTCCGGGGGCTGTGTGCCTGTCTTCTTTAGAGAAGTTTCTCTTCAAGTCATTTTCCCATTCTGAGATGGGATCACTTGTTCTTTTCTTGCTAATACGTTTGAGTTCTCTGTGGATTCTGGTTATTAAACCTTTGTTGGAGGCATAACCTGCAAATACTTTCTCCCCAGTATTTTCTTTTATGACTAGTAGTTCTGGTATCCTATTTCAGAAATCTTTGCTACACGATATGTATAAAGATATTTTCTTGTTTTCTTCTTAAACATTTATTCATCTATTATATTTGTGTTGTCAATGACCTATGTCAAATTAATTTTTTGCAGAGGATTTGAGATTGGGGTAAAGGTTTATATTTTTCAGATGCACTATTAATTTGCTTACCACTAGTTAGTGAAAAGGCCATAATTTCCCTATTCGGTTTCAGAGGTAATGTTGTTATTAAACAGCTAACTGTATATAAGTATATATACTTTTTTTTTTAATTGTCAATGAGTATATATATTTTTGGACTTTCCATTCTATTTATTTCCACTTTTGCCTTAAATGTTTTAGTTGTTTAAGAGAAAATTTATTTAGGTCTGAAAATTTTGGGGGAAAAATTGTTAATTATATATTCAGCTTCTATATTAGATGTAGGACTACTAAGAATTTCTACTTCTATTTGTGTTTTGCCAAGTTGTTTTCCAAGAAATTGCCCATTTCTTCTAACTTGTTTTATTTTTTTGGCATAATATTATTCACAATATTCTCTTTATTAGGTGATTGTAAAATATAAAGTAGTTTATCTTTTTTTGTTTGTTTGTTTTGAGACAAAGTCTCAAGATATTGCCCTGGGTAGAGTGCTGTGGCATCATAGCTCACAGAAACCTCAAACTCTTGGGCTTACGTGATCCTCTTGCCTCAGCCTCCCAAGTAGCTGGGACTACAGGCACCTACCCCAACACCTGGCTATTTTTTGGGTTATAGTTGTCATTGTTGTTTGGCAGGCCTGGACTGGATTCGAACCTACCAGCTCCAGTGTATGTGGCTGGCACCCTAGCCACGAGCTATAGGCGCCGAGCCAAGTTTACATGTTTTTATGGATTCGTCTTACTAGAAATTTCTGAAATTCAATAATCTTTTCCAAGAAATAACTTTATATACACTGTTGTCTTCTTTATATTTCACTGATTCCTGGTCTTTATTATTCCCTTTGTTTCAATTTACACAAGTTTAATGTGTGTATAGGGGTGTGTGTTGTGTGTCTTTAAGGGAAAAGAGCTTAATTCACTTCTTTTCAAGCTATGATCTTTTATGATAAATATTTGTAGGTATGAAGGAAGTGTAAAGTTCCCTGTTAGCATTAACAAACCTGTATCCTACATACTTAAATAAATTTTTTTATATATATTTAAGGCATATCACATGATGTTCTGAGGTACATTAAAAGATAAATAGTTATTATAGTAAAACAAATGCATATATCCATCAGCTCTTACAGTTAACCATTCCCATGTGGTTTGAGATGCTGTATCTTAGTTTAAATCAGTCCAAAATAATTTCTAATTTAGATTTGGATGACTCGTTGGTTTATTATAAATATTCTTGTTCTTGTCCAAATACCTGTGGACAATCTAGTTATTACATTTTGCCATGTATAATGTAAACATTTTTGCCCCCATTTTTGAGGGAATAATGTGTATTATACATGGGTAATACTAATTCCATAATCATATAAATGCTTTTAATTCTTTTATTTATTTTTATGTGTTAAAAGTGTAACTTTAGAAAGCAAGAACAATATCCATATCAAAATAATACCCTGGAATATGGTGATTAGTTTTGTTGAACTTATAGAGAGTTTCCAATGAAAGCATTTTCAGCCAACAAAGAACAACAAGTTTCTCTTCATACACTTCAGGCAGGAGCTAGCAATGTAGCTGATATTTAAACAAAACTTATTAGAAAATCCCTTGGAAAATGTTTTTTTTTTTTTAATAATTTTATTGAATCATAATTATGTACATTGGTGCAATCACAGGGCACGATTCATATACATTCAGAAATATTTTGATCATACTGTTACAGATATCCTTCATGGCATTTCCTTGATCACTAT